>CM070496.1:13132470-13139970 GCA_036324585.1 Champsocephalus esox | reverse complement strand
ATGTAAGAAGTAGAAAGTACAGGTATTTGGGTTCAACATGAGAGAAGTAGAAAGTACAGGTATTTGAGTTCAACATGAGAGAAGTAGAAAGTACAGGTATTTGTGTTCAACATGTGAGAAGTAGAAAGTACAGGTATTTGAGTTCAACATGTGAGAAGTAGAAAGTACAGGTATTTGAGTTCAACATGTGAGAAGTAGAAAGTACAGGTATTTGAGTTCAACATGTAAGAAGTAGAAAGTACAGGTATTTGAGTTCAACATGTAAGAAGTAGAAAGTACAGGTATTTGAGTTCAACATGTGAGAAGTAGAAAGTACAGGTATTTGAGTTCAACATGTAAGAAGTAGAAAGTACAGGTATTTGAGTTCAACATGTAAGAAGTAGAAAGTACAGGTATTTGAGTTCAACATGTAAGAAGTAGAAAGTACAGGTATTTGAGTTCAACATGTAGAGAAGTAGAAAGTACAGGTATTTGAGTTCAACATGTAAGAAGGAGAAACTACAGGTATTTGAGTTCAACGTGTAAGAAGTAGAAAGTACAAGTATTTGGGTTCAACGTGTAAGAAGTAGAAAGCACAGGTATTTGAGTTCAACATGTAAGAAGTAGAAAGTACAGGTATTTGAGTTCAACATGTAAGAAGTAGAAAGTACAGGTATTTGAGTTCAACATGTAAGAAGTAGAAAGTACAGGTATTTAGGTTCAACATGTAAGAAGTAGAAAGTACAGATATTTGGGTTCAACATATAAGAAGTAGAAAGTACAGGTATTTGAGTTCAACATGTAAGAAGTAGAAAGTACAGGTATTTGTGTTCAACATGTAAGAAGTAGAAAGTACAGGTATTTGGGTTCAACATGTAAGAAGTAGAAAGTACAGGTATTTGAGTTCAACATGTAAGAAGTAGAAAGTACAGGTATTTGAGTTCAACATGTAAGAAATAGAAAGTACAGGTATTTCAGTTCAACATGAGAGAAGTAGAAATACAGGTATTTGAGTTCAACATGTAAGAAGGAGAAAATACAGGTATTTGAGTTCAACATGTGAGAAGTAGAAAGTACAGGTATTTGGGTTCAACATGTAAGAAGTAGAAAGTACAGGTATTTGAGTTCAACATGAGAGAAGTAGAAAGTACAGGTATTTGAGTTCAACATGTGAGAAGTAGAAAGTACAGGTTTTTGGGTTCAACATGTAAGAAGTAGAAAGTACAGGTATTTGAGTTCAACATGTAAGAAGTAGAAAGTACAGGTATTTGAGTTCAACATGAGAGAAGTAGAAAGTACAGGTATTTGAGTTCAACATGTGAGAAGTAGAAAGTACAGGTTTTTGGGTTCAACATGTAAGAAGTAGAAAGTACAGGTATTTGAGTTCAACATGTGAGAAGTAGAAAGTACAGGTTTTTGGGTTCAACATGTAAGAAGTAGAAAGTACAGGTGTTTGAGTTCAACATGTAAGAAGTAGAAAGTACAGGTATTTGAGTTCAACATGTAAGAAGTAGAAAGTACAGGTATTTGAGTTGAACATGTAAGAAGTAGAAAGTACAGGTATTTGAGTTCAACATGTAAGAAGTAGAAAGTACAGGTATTTGAGTTCAACATGTAAGAAGTAGAAAGTACAGGTATTTGAGTTCAACATGTAAGAAGTAGAAAGTACAGGTATTTGAGTTCAACATGTAAGAAGTAGAAAGTACAGGTATTTGAGTTGAACATGTAAGAAGTAGAAAGTACAGGTATTTGAGTTCAACATGTAAGAAGTAGAAAGTACAGGTATTTGAGTTCAACATGTAAGAAGTAGAAAGTACAGGTATTTGAGTTCAACATGTAAGAAGTAGAAAGTACAGGTATTTGAGTTCAACATGTAAGAAGTAGAAAGTACAGGTATTTGAGTTCAACATGTAGAAGTAGAAAGTACAGGTATTTGAGTTCAACATGTAAGAAGTAGAAAGTACAGGTATTTGAGTTCAACATGTAAGAAGTAGAAAGTACAGGTATTTGAGTTGAACATGTAAGAAGTAGAAAGTACAGGTATTTGAGTTCAACATGTGAGAAGTAGAAAGTACAGGTATTTGAGTTCAACATGTGAGAAGTAGAAAGTACAGGTATTTGAGTTCAACATGTGAGAAGTCAAAGTAAAAAGTCGTCATAAAAATAAGTAGTGGAGTAAAGTACTGATACCAGAAACATGTACTTAAGTACAGTAACGAATTATTCGTACTCCAATACTTCCCACCTCTGAGTATATTGCCTCCCTCATGCAATATATTACACACACAGTATCCTAGTGTCAGTATATTATATATAACTTGTAGCTGAATATTCCCAAGGTGCAAGAGCTGAGCAGGTTAGAAAGGAAAAGAACAAAGCAGCACCACAGAGATCATGGAGCTGTTTCTGCTCCGTCAATATCTCCAGTTTATCCTCTCTGTGTGACGAGAACTACTTTAAAGAGTCCTCTCCTGCTGATGTTCAGGTGTATATCAGTATGTAGTGTCTCTACTTTAAAGAGTCCTCTCCTGCTGATGTTCAGGTGTATATCAGTGTGTAGTGTCTCTACTTTAAAGAGTCCTCTCCTGCTGATGTTCAGGTGTATATCAGTGTGTAGTGTCTCTACTTTAAAGAGTCCTCTCCTGCTGATGTTCAGGTGTATATCAGTATGTAGTGTCTCTACTTTAAAGAGTCCTCTCCTGCTGATGTTCAGGTGTATATCAGTGTGTAGTGTCTCTACTTTAAAGAGTCCTCTCCTGCTGATGTTCAGGTGTATATCAGTATGTAGTGTCTCTACTTTAAAGAGTCCTCTCCTGCTGATGTTCAGGTGTATATCAGTATGTAGTGTCTCTACTTTAAAGAGTCCTCTCTGCTGATGTTCAGGTGTATATCAGTATGTAGTGTCTCTACTTTAAAGAGTGCTCTCCTGCTGATGTTCAGGTGTATATCAGTATGTAGTGTCCTACTTTAAAGAGTCCTCTTCTGCTGATGTTCAGGTGTATATCAGTATGTAGTGTCTCTACTTTAAAGAGTCCTCTCCTGCTGATGTTCAGGTGTATATCAGTATGTAGTGTCTCTACTTTAAAGAGTCCTCTCCTGCTGATGTTCAGGTGTATATCAGTATGTAGTGTCTCTACTTTAAAGAGTCCTCTCCTGCTGATGTTCAGGTGTATGTATGTATGAAGTGTTGTGTGTCTCCCTGTTGTAGTTGTTTTGTGTCTCCTGCTGTAGTTGTTTTGTGTCTCCTTGTTGTAGTTGTTTTGTGTCTCCTTGTTGTTTTGTGTCTCCTTGCTGTAGTTCTTTTGTGTCTCCTTGTTGTTTGGTGTCTCCTCGTTGTAGTTGTTTTGTGTCTCCTTGCTGTAGTTGTTTGGTGTCTCCTCGTTGTAGTTGTTTTGTGTCTCCTTGCTGTAGTTGTTTTGTCTCCTTGTTGTAGTTGTTTTGTGTCTCCTTGTTGTTTTGTGTCTCCTTGCTGTAGTTATTTTGTGTCTCCTTGCTGTAGTTATTTTGTGTCTCCTTGCTGTAGTTCTTTTGTGTCTCCTCGTTGTAGTTGTTTTGTGTCTCCTTGTTGTAGTTGTTGTGTGTCTCCTTGTTGTAGTTGTTTTGTGTCTCCTCGTTGTAGTTGTTTTGTGTCTCCTTGTTGTAGTTGTTTTGTGTCTCCTTGCTGTAGTTGTTTTGTGTCTCCTTGTTGTAGTTGTTTTGTGTCTCCTTGTTGTTTTGTGTCTCCTTGCTGTAGTTCTTTTGTGTCTCCTTGTTGTTTGGTGTCTCCCTGTTGTAGTTGTTTTGTGTCTCCTTGCTGTAGTTGTTTGGTGTCTCCTCGTTGTAGTTGTTTTGTGTCTCCTTGCTGTAGTTGTTTTGTGTCTCCTTGTTGTAGTTGTTTTGTGTCTCCTTGTTGTTTTGTGTCTCCTTGCTGTAGTTATTTTGTGTCTCCTTGCTGTAGTTATTTTGTGTCTCCTTGCTGTAGTTCTTTTGTGTCTCCTCGTTGTAGTTGTTTTGTGTCTCCTTGTTGTAGTTGTTGTGTGTCTCCTTGTTGTAGTTGTTTTGTGTCTCCTCGTTGTAGTTGTTTTGTGTCTCCTTGTTGTAGTTGTTTTGTGTCTCCTCGTTGTAGTTGTTTTGTGTCTCCTTGTTGTAGTTGTTTTGTGTCTCCTTGTTGTTTTGTGTCTCCTTGCTGTAGTTCTTTTGTGTCTCCTCGTTGTAGTTGTTTTGTGTCTCCTTGTTGTAGTTGTTGTGTGTCTCCTTGTTGTAGTTGTTTTGTGTCTCCTCGTTGTAGTTGTTTTGTGTCTCCTTGTTGTAGTTGTTTTGTGTCTCCTTGCTGTAGTTGTTTTGTGTCTCCTTGTTGTAGTTGTTTTGTGTCTCCTTGTGTTGTTTTGTGTCTCCTTGCTGTAGTTATTTTGTGTCTCCTTGCTGTAGTTCTTTTGTGTCTCCTCGTTGTAGTTGTTTTGTGTCTCCTTGTTGTAGTTGTTTTTGTGTCTCCTTGTTGTAGTTGTTTTGTGTCTCCTCGTTGTAGTTGTTTTGTGTCTCCTCGTTGTAGTTGTTTTGTGTCTCCTTGTTGTAGTTGTTTGGTGTCTCCTCGTTGTAGTTGTTTTGTGTCTCCTTGCTGTAGTTGTTTTGTGTCTCCTTGCTGTAGTTGTTTTGTGTCTCCTTGTTGTAGTTGTTTTGTGTCTCCTTGTTGTTTTGTGTCTCCTTGCTGTAGTTGTTTTGTGTCTCCTTGCTGTAGTTCTTTTGTGTCTCCTTGCTGTAGTTGTTTTGTGTCTCCTTGTTGTAGTTGTTTTGTGTCTCCTTGTTGTTTTGTGTCTCCTTGCTGTAGTTGTTTTGTGTCTCCTTGCTGTAGTTCTTTTGTGTCTCCTTGTTGTTTTGTGTCTCCTTGTTGTAGTTGTTTTGTGTTCCTTGCTGTAGTTCTTTTGTGTCTCCTTGTTGTAGTTGTTTTGTGTTCCTTGCTGTAGTTCTTTTGTGTCTCCTTGTTGTTTTGTGTCTCCTTGTTGTTGTTGTTTTGTGTTTCCTTGCTGTAGTTCTTTTGTGTCTCCTTGTTGTTTTGTGTCTCCTTGTTGTTTTGTGTCTCCTTGTTGTTTTGTGTCTCCTTGTTGTTTGTGTCTCCTTGTTGTTTTGTGTCCCCTTGTTGGTTTGTGTCTCCTTGTTGTTTTGTGTCTCCTGTGGTTTTGTGTCTCCTTGTTGTAGTTGTTTTGTGGTCATGTGCTCCTTGTCACAGCAGTTGTGCGTGTCTGTGTGGAGTTTCTAAGTATTTCCCTCTGACATCACGCACACAAACAGCTTCTCCTTCAGGAAGTCACTTTGCATTAAAGTCTATATATATTATAACGTCGTCCTCCCGTCACATTCAATCTGATCTCCAGTCCAACCTCCTTTTGTTTAAAGCAGCTGATTAGCATAGAGAGTGGAGCCTTGTTCTGCTGGGAATGCGACTTATATAATGCATTCACCTTTATTTATATATATATATATATATACACGTCTCTTGTTATGATGTTACTGTGGAGGGCGAAGGTGAGGTAAAAGAGTTCATACACGAGAGGCCAATAATGACGTTCAAGAACGGCCTCTCGTGTATGATTGCGATTCTATTACACATCATTGTGATCAACTATATCGTAAAATAATTTTATAATGTCGGCTAATTTGCTCCCAAACCTACGCTTTCTGCTTAAGTTAATCTCCGTCAGAAAGTAGTTCCTAGAAAGTAGTTCCCATGGTAACGATAGCCGATCAATCGAACACTCCCGCTACCCCGCTTACAGTTATTGATGTAATTATAGTAAATAATATATTATTAACCAATTTCTTGAAAAACAATTCTTGAATTAGGCTATTTAGATATCTGAGTAATCACTGCGTGGGGTTAGCGGATCAAATCAGGCGGTCCATGGCGCTGACACATGTTGGGTTCAGAATGAAGGTGGATGTTCATGCTGCCATTACAAGTGCAATTCTTGAAGCAGCTCTCCGTGAACTCCACGCCAGACTTTGTTGCCGCGGTGTTCACGGGGAACACTACGTTATCGGGAGAGCTTTCCTCCAGTGGCCGTTTCATGGCGTGTCCCGGACCGGCAAAAAGCTACCGATTTCCAACGAGAGACAATGTGTAACAGTGTAACGGCTGTGTTTCGCTAAACGTCGCCATGGAAACCACACGATGTAGGCTCATGGAAGTAGTTTCGGTAGGCTCGTGGCGTGTGTAGGCCACTGGATGCTTTGTGATTAGGCACGTGGACGCCTATTGACCAATCAGAGAGCTTGCTCAAACCTACGTGTTATAGAATCTGCACATCGAAACTCTGCAGGAAGTTTAGATGTGTGCAGAGGAGACGCGGGCAGGCTGCAGAGGAACCTGCTCTAATCTGTCCATCTGTCTTTTTACCCTCTCTACATGTGTGTGTGTGTGTGTGTGTGTGTGTGTGTGTGTCCTGAGCATCACCTCGCTGCAGTCATCCATAAAAAAGGCGATTAGGACGTGAAAACCCCGCGGATCGTATCGATGTTCAGACAGTTTGACTTCCTGACTGATGGCCTCCCTGACAGACCTCCTCCTGCTGGCGGCTTTCAGCTCCAATGAGCAGCAATTACACGTTCTTCTTCTTCTTCTTCTTCTTCTTCTTCTTCTTCTTCTTCTTCTTCTTCTTCTTCTTCTTCTTCTTCTTCTTCTTCTTCTTGTTATCATGTTTTTGTTTCACCATTATTGCAGTGAATACCACCAATGTTGAGGCAGGATGAGATGGATAGAGTCAGAGGGATTAACTCCTCTGTAATGGTCACGCATGCAGAGCACACAGCGACATGTGTGCTCTGCTTTGAACCCATCCTAGCGCCAGGAGTCCAGAACCAGGAGTCCAGAACCAGGAGTCTAGAACCAGGAGTCCAGAACCAGGAGTCTAGAACCAGGAGTCCAGAACCAGGAGTCTAGTACCAGGAGTCTAGAACCAGGAGTCCAGAACCAGGAGTCTAGCACCAGGAGTCTAGCACCAGGAGTCTAGCACCAGGAGTCTAGACTAAGAGTCTAGACCAGGAGTCCAGTACTAAGAGTCTAGACCAGGAGTCCAGAACCAGGAGTCTAGACCAGGAGCCAGGAGTCTAGAACCAGGAGTCTAGACGACCAGGAGTCCAGAACCAGGAGTCTAGACCAGGAGCCCAGTACGAAGGGTCTAGCACCAGGAGCAGTAGGCAGCTATTGCACAGCACCCAGGGAGCAATGGGAAGGGTGGTGTCCGATGCCTTGCTCAAGGGCACCACGGCAGGGCAGGAGGTGAACTGGGACCTCTCCAAGTAGTAGTCCACACTCCATATTTAGGTCTGTTCGGGGACTTGAACCGGCGCCCCTGCGGCTCACAGTCCAAGCCCCTGCCGACTGAGCCGCTGCCGATAAGATAACATAAGAGACATTGGGACATGTTTGCGTTGCAGCAGCAAACACGACAACAAACAAAACAAGGCATTGCAGATAAGTACATTCAATTGTAGAAATAAACAATTAAACATCTCAAAAAAGATACAAACATCTATAAACTCTGGCAG
>CM070496.1:13099970-13127470 GCA_036324585.1 Champsocephalus esox | reverse complement strand
TGGGAGACCAGGGGACACTAAAGAGTGACGCACACAGCTGGAGACCAGGGGACACTAAAGAGTGACGCACACAGCTGGGAGACCAGGGGACACTAAAGAGTGACGCACACAGCTGGGAGACCAGGGGACACTAAAGAGTGACGCACACAGCTGGGAGACCAGGGGACACTAAAGAGTGAGGCACACAGCTGGAGACCAGGGGACACTAAAGAGTGACGCACACAGCTGGGAGACCAGGGGACACTAAAGAGTGAGGCACACAGCTGGGAGACCAGGGGACACTAAAGAGTGACGCACACAGCTGGGAGACCAGGGGACACTAAAGAGTGACGCACACAGCTGGGAGACCAGGGGACACTAAAGAGTGACGCACACAGCTGGGAGACCAGGGGACACTAAAGAGTGAGGCACACAGCTGGAGACCAGGGGACACTAAAGAGTGACGCACACAGCTGGGAGACCAGGGGACACTAAAGAGTGACGCACACAGCTGGAGACCAGGGGACACTAAAGAGTGACGCACACAGCTGGAGACCAGGGGACACTAAAGAGTGACGCACACAGCTGGGAGACCAGGGGACACTAAAGAGTGACGCACACAGCTGGGAGACCAGGGGACACTAAAGAGTGACGCACACAGCTGGGAGACCAGGGGACACTAAAGAGTGACGCACACAGCTGGAGACCAGGGGACACTAAAGAGTGACGCACACAGCTGGGAGACCAGGGGACACTAAAGAGTGACGCACACAGCTGGGAGACCAGGGGACACTAAAGAGTGACGCACACAGCTGGGAGACCAGGGGACACTAAAGAGTGACGCACACAGCTGGGAGACCAGGGGACACTAAAGAGTGACGCACACAGCTGGAGACCAGGGGACACTAAAGAGTGACGCACACAGCTGGGAGACCAGGGGACACTAAAGAGTGACGCACACAGCTGGGAGACCAGGGGACACTAAAGAGTGAGGCACACAGCTGGAGACCAGGGGACACTAAAGAGTGACGCACACAGCTGGGAGACCAGGGGACACTAAAGAGTGACGCACACAGCTGGAGACCAGGGGACACTAAAGAGTGACGCACACAGCTGGGAGACCAGGGGACACTAAAGAGTGACGCACACAGCTGGAGACCAGGGGACACTAAAGAGTGACGCACACAGCTGGGAGACCAGGGGACACTAAAGAGTGAGGCACACAGCTGGGAGACCAGGGGACACTAAAGAGTGACGCACACAGCTGGGAGACCAGGGGACACTAAAGAGTGACGCACACAGCTGGGAGACCAGGGGACACTAAAGAGTGACGCACACAGCTGGAGACCAGGGGACACTAAAGAGTGACGCACACAGCTGGAGACCAGGGGACACTAAAGAGTGAGGCACACAGCTGGGAGACCAGGGGACACTAAAGAGTGACGCACACAGCTGGAGACCAGGGGACACTAAAGAGTGACGCACACAGCTGGGAGACCAGGGGACACTAAAGAGTGACGCACACAGCTGGGAGACCAGGGGACACTAAAGAGTGACGCACACAGCTGGGAGACCAGGGGACACTAAAGAGTGACGCACACAGCTGGGAGACCAGGGGACACTAAAGAGTGACGCACACAGCTGGGAGACCAGGGGACACTAAAGAGTGACGCACACAGCTGGGAGACCAGGGGACACTAAAGAGTGACGCACACAGCTGGGAGACCAGGGGACACTAAAGAGTGACGCACACAGCTGGGAGACCAGGGGACACTAAAGAGTGACGCACACAGCTGGGAGACCAGGGGACACTAAAGAGTGACGCACACAGCTGGAGACCAGGGGACACTAAAGAGTGACGCACACAGCTGGGAGACCAGGGGACACTAAAGAGTGACGCACACAGCTGGGAGACCAGGGGACACTAAAGAGTGACGCACACAGCTGGAGACCAGGGGACACTAAAGAGTGACGCACACAGCTGGGAGACCAGGGGACACTAAAGAGTGACGCACACAGCTGGGAGACCAGGGGACACTAAAGAGTGACGCACACAGCTGGGAGACCAGGGGACACTAAAGAGTGAGGCACACAGCTGGGAGACCAGGGGACACTAAAGAGTGAGGCACACAGCTGGGAGACCAGGGGACACTAAAGAGTGACGCACACAGCTGGAGACCAGGGGACACTAAAGAGTGAGGCACACAGCTGGGAGACCAGGGGACACTAAAGAGTGATGCACACAGCTGGAGACCAGGGGACACTAAAGAGTGACGCACACAGCTGGAGACCAGGGGACACTAAAGAGTGACGCACACAGCTGGGAGACCAGGGGACACTAAAGAGTGACGCACACAGCTGGGAGACCAGGGGACACTAAAGAGTGAGGCACACAGCTGGGAGACCAGGGGACACTAAAGAGTGAGGCACACAGCTGGGAGACCAGGGGACACTAATTCCATATTCGTGTGTCCATCGGGTGTCCACTTCGGGACAGTGTGACGGGGGCTTTAGCGAGAGCAGGAAGAAATATAATGTGTTTTCTCTTTGGGGGACGCTTCTGTGTCCCAGCAGCTCAGTGAGTCTGCAGTGCGGATGCTTTGAGACACATCCCCCATGTGTGTGTGTGTGTGTGTGTGTGTGTGTGTGTGTGTGTGTGTGTGTGTGTGTGTGTGTGTGTGTGTGTGTGTGTGTGTGTGTGTGTGTGTGTGTGTGTGTGTGTGTGCGTGTGTAGTGCCGCGGTCCGTCGAGTGTCCGTCCTGGGACTGGAGGGAGAGCCGGGACTTTGACGAGCTGAACCACATCCTGCAGGAGAGCAAGAAGCTGGGCAAAGCTCTGGAGAGTCTGTCCCGCAGTGAGTCCGAACGTCTTACTAACATTCAAGGGACGGTTTGGAAATCTAAATACGTGCGGCTCTCACCCCTCAGGGGTGTCAAACCCAAGGCCCGGGGGCCAAATCCGGCCCGCGACTTCATGTTCTGTGGCCCCGCAAGAGCTTCCAAGGAATATAATACGTTTATTAAACGGTTACATGCCGATTTACAGAAGCACGTTGCCCATAAACTACATGTCCCACAATGCATCTTGTTTTGTGACATGCGCACTGAAGAGACTTGCCATTATTTGCCCTGGACTTCTGCTTTCAAACGTAGTTAATTACTAAGTTATTACCCTATCCCATAATAATCCAATTCAGAGGAAATAACGTCATATAATACATTATTTTATATATTATATTTGTATATTTATATAGTCTTAAAAGTTACAAGGAACTATAAGGACCTTTCTTTCCTTGTTGTAAAGCGCTTTGAATGGCCTTGTGTTGAAAGGTGATAAATATAAACTTGCCTAAAAGATACTGAGAGGAAACCAGATGTTTCTCTAAATATCTGCGGCTCTTATCCCTCTAGATCAGTGCTTCTCAAAGTGTGGTGCGCGGACCATTGGTGGTCCGCGAGCGCCCCCTAGTGGTCCGCGAGTATATTGGTAACATTTCACATTTGAAATAAATAAATAAATGTAAGTTGTCCGCACTCTCGCGGGAATATCTCCGCAATGGAGTGAGCTTAAGTTTCACTTTCGATTGCATGATATAGCCCAGATCAACACCTTCGTCACACATGTTGCCACGTGTTTGTACCATGTTCAGGCGATTTGTAATCTGTTCTAGAGAAACCATGTGATTTTGGATATTTGTGGAGTTAGGTGGTCCGCGAGTGTTTTTTTATTCATTAAGTCCTTGGTGTGAAAAGGTTTGAGAAACACTGCTCGAGATGCTTCTCTAAATATGTGCGGCTGTAACCCCTCTAGATCAGGGGTGTCAAACTCAAGGCCCGGGGGCCAAATCCGGCCCGCGACCTAATTTTATGTGGCCCCCGCAAGAGCTTGCAAAGAATATACATTACAATCGGTGTAATTGTTGAATATTTACTTTCAATTATTTGCCCTAGACTTCTGCTTTCAGACGGAGTTATTTCGGAAGACATTACCAGAACTGATAATAATCCAATGCGGGGGCCAACAATGTAATTTGTTATTGAATATATATTTACATATGTATATTTAATATAATTAAAATCACAACCGGCTCTTTGAGTGCAACCATAATGCTGATGTGGCCCGGGATGAAATTGAGTTTGACACCCCTGCTCGAGATGCTTCTCTCAATATGTGCGGCTGTAACCCCTCTAGATGCTTCTCTCAATATGTGCGGCTGTAACCCCTCTAGATGCTTCTCTCAATATGTGCGGCTGTAACCCCTCTAGATGCTTCTCTCAATATGTGCGGCTGTAACCCCTCGAGATGCTTCTCTCAATATGTGCGGCTGTAACCCCTCGAGATGCTTCTCTCAATATGTGCGGCTGTAACCCCTCTAGATGCTTCTCTCAATATGTGCGGCTGTAACCCCTCGAGATGTGTCTTCATGCAGGAACTACAAAGCGTTGACCTTTCTGTAACAGCCACTGTGAATCCTGAGAGGAAACCAGATGTGTCTCAGTGATTTAAAACATCTTCTCCTCTCTGCAGGCATCGCCATTTCTGACGAGCTGGACCAGGTACCGTCTTTACACACTCTCACTCTGATCACTCATCAAATAACGACCGAATGAAACGTAACGCATTGGGATTGTGTTCGTGTTCTACGAGTTCTATGGATCAACTTCTTATGTGAATCTGTGTTTCTGCAAAATGCCTCGATTGCTCTCCGATTGGATGATACGACAGATCCTCTGCGAGCGTGTCCTCTGCAGATGCTTCAGAGTGTGGCTCGCACTTTGTCCTCGGCATTAGGACATGTCTCCGTCCTTGGCTCTTCGCCCGGAGACTCAGAAAGACGGGGAGGGAATACTGATCACACAGACCGTAATATCTGTGAGGGATGTTTACGCAGACGTTCGGTGCTTTGACTTTGAAGGTTATCATTTCTCTACGAGAGTTAAAGATCATAGCGCTCAGATGGGAGGCATGATTAGTTTACATTATATCCAAATTGCAATATTGGCGAGAACAATAAAGACTACATATCTACAAGTATTCGGATCAGGTGTTGTCGGGCTGCAGAAATGATTCCACCGACGAACTGATCACTTAGTCAGTTTAGCGCTGCAGCTCTTGCATTGTGGATGTTAAACAGCCTCTGTAAATGGACTGTACTTAGATAGCGCTTGATCCCGTCTTTAAGACCCCTCAAAGCGCTTTACATACTACATGTCGTTCACCCATTCACACAGAGCAGTGTATGTTAGGACACGCATACACATTCACACACCGTTGGCCATCGGGAGCAACTCAGGGTTCAGTATCTCGCCCAAGGATACATCGACATGTTGACTGCACGGGCTGGGATCGAACCCACAGCCTTCTGGTCGAAAGACGACCGTACTGTTTAGTCCTTACATTTGAGAGAATGCGATGTGTTGGGGGGCGGCGCGATTACATGTAAAGTCAATGCAGAGACGCGGACAGACGCGAATTCGCTCCGAGGCGAGCATGAAGCGGTGGACGCGAATTCCGCGGCGCGATTGAAGGGGGTCGCGACAAAGAGTTCAATTTTTTCAATTCGAGCGTCATATTCGCGTGACGCAATCTCGCGGTAGCCAATCAGTGGTGAGGATCTCAGCCTGACGTCACTGACGTTCAGCCGTTAGCAGTTAGCCGTTAGCCGCTAGCCCTCAGAGCTCACAGCTCCTCGTGTCTGTTCAGGAACCAGACAGAAGTGAAACCAGTCCAACCCACAGACTGCCTGTGTCGTCATGGAGAACACAGTCTGCTTTCTGTCTGCAGGCCGTTGTTGTGAGTGTGGACGGACGGAGCATATACAACGTTAGCTCAGCCGATCTCCATTCAGAACACGCATTGTAAAGGTGTTTCTCTGCCGTCTGTCTGCAGACTCAAAGCGTGACCTCATGGTGTCACTAACCGGTATCAGTGTGTTGTTACTTCGGCATCATTTAGAAACCATTACAATCACATCACGGTAAAATATGTTCATTTTGTTGTAGTTGTCGCCCCCGAGCCAGCGCATCTTGTTTGAATGACGCGAGTAAACACAGCTGGCAGCCGCGGTGAAACTCGAGCGACTAGAGAGAAGCGAATATTCGTATCGCGTCCGGTGTGAACGCAGAATAAGACCTGGCAAGTGCTCAAATTTCACGTTGAAGAAAATGTGAGACTTCTGGATAAAAACGCCTTAATTCTCTTTTTCGTATAAATCTGCATTTTTTTCATTCCTCTGTATCGTTTCTTTCTCCTGCAGAACGTGGGGGGCTATAACTCGGGGGTGCGGCCCCGGGTGGTGGGGCAGTGGGTTGGGCGAGAGGAGGAGGACGCAGACCCTCTGGCCTCCGAGATGCTGAAGCCCCCCCTCCCTCGAGAGAAGACTGAAGCGTGCTGGAGCAGAGAGAGCAGCCCTAAAGCGAGGTGTGTGTGATCAGCCTCACGTGTGTGTGTGTGTGTGTGTGTGTGTGTGTGTGTGTCAAGTGTATTTAGTATAGCACCTGTCATAGAAATAAAATTGTGCTTAAAAAAAGTGCTTCACAAGAAAGATCAAAATGAATGAAATTAGTGTGTGTGTGTGTGTGTGTCCATGTGTGTGATCAGATGTGTGTGTGTGTGTGAGTGTGTGTGATCAGCTTTGTGTGTGTGTGTCCGTGTGTGTTTGTGAGATCAGACTTGATCGATACGACACGATAATACAAATAAAGTATTATCGTATCGCATCGTATCAGCTTCGTGTGTGTGTGTGATGTGTGTGTGTGTGTGTGTGTGTGTGTGTGTGTGTGTGTGTGTGGTGTGTGTGTGTGTGTGAGCTTTTCTAACTAGAGTAAAGTTCTCACACAGCTTTTGCTGTTCAGACTTCCTGCCGGATAATCTGATATAATAATAATCTGATCGGATGCTGATAATCCCATTTCAAAGGCGTGATTAAAACATTCTGCTCCAGCCACGACTTCAAATGAAAGCTAACCTCGTTTCTCAGCGCTCGAGGCCAGAGGCCTTTCGTGCTTGGTATTTAAAAAATGGCCCAATTTCTCACAATCTGTACACCTCGTGTTGCACTGAGAAAGAGTGTGTGTGTGTGTGTGTGTGTGTGTGTGTGTGTGAGGATTTAAATCACTTTAATATCCTCTGAGCTTTTTATAGAAACTCCTTAAAATCTAAAATAAGCAGAAACACATCATTACATTTCTCCGCTGAATCCCCCCTCTAACACCTGGCTAACCTCATGCTAACTTCATGCTAACCTCATGCTAACTTCATGCTAACCTCATGCTAACTTCATGCTAACTTCATGCTAACCTCATGCTAACTTCATGCTTACGCGTTCCTTAAATATCTTGAATACACTTTAAATTAATCCACTCAAAAGTCATAAAAGCGAAGCTCCTGCATCTGCACGCTTCGCCTCAGAACCCTGACACGTCTTCACCTTCAATCTGATCCAGTAATCGATGTCTGTGTACGAATGCATCGCTAACAGGACATGCTAACAGCTTAGCATACTTCTAATAGTGCCCAGAATGTAAACAAAGCCTGTGTTAAAGCAGAAGGTGCTTTGTATGGACGTTGTCTGAGGGAAAGTGCTAACCAACAAACGATGCATTTCAAGATGGGTTTGTTGAGCGTTGTGCCTTCGATCAGATCAAACTGAGCCTCAGAGCGAGTGGAAGGAAATACTCTGCGTATTCCTACGTCTCGTTCTCAGAAAATTAGAGACGTGTTCAGGCTCATGGGAAACCAGATGTTTCTGTAGAAGTATATTCACGGTTTATTTCGAGTAACTCTTCCTTAACGCAGCTTTCAGTGCCGTAGGTGAGGTTCTTTGGACACCAACAAAAACTGACTTGATATCGACTTTCTATCCAGATTCTATTTCTGATCGTAACATCTTCGCCTGTTGGTTCTTTTTACCTCAAATGAAGGATTTTTGTGATGGATTAATTCTGCCTTTACTCCTAGACATTTAACCTTATTCTGTGTGTTGACATTTACGACCATCCCTGCTTCTAATCTCCCGTAAGGAATGTGTTTATAGCCGCGTTCACACTGCGGTACTTTTCCCACAAAGGTTCATGAGAACTCTCTAGTTCTCATGAACTAAGTACAGATCGCGTTCACACCGGAATAGTTACAGTGCAGGGTGAGATGAGAATAGTTCAATTATAAGCAGCGGCAAAAAGGAAAAGTCTGCAGCCTGGATTTAAGAGTAGCAGCGGACTCTGGGAGTGTGCTCCAGATGTTTGGAGCATTAGCCGAGTTCACACTGCGGTACTTTTCCCACAAAGGTCCATGCGAACTTAGTTCATGAGAACTCTTTGGTTCTCATGAACTATTTATTTTGTGTTGCCATAAGTTAGTCTCTCTGCGTTTCTGCGCTGGGCTAATGCTAATGCTAATAATGCTAATGCTAATAATGCAAATGCTAATAATGCTAATGCTAATAATGCAATAATGCTAATGCTAATAATGCTAATGCTAATAATGCTAATGCAAGGATAATAAAATGGCGGCTTCACAAAACTCTTTGGGAGTGTTACGGGGCGTGGTTTGCAATCCGCCCAGCCAATCAGACATATAGCTCTTTTCTCACAAGACGCCAGCTCTCTAGCAGGGACTCTCGAGCGGGTAAAAAGGTTTGCATTAACTACTTTTAGTACCGGCTCTTTTTGGTGTGAACGCGATCATGAACTAAGTTCTCATGAACCTTTGTGGGAAAAGTACCGCAGTGTGAACGCGCCTAATGCAGTCGTATGTTGATACTAGGGTTTATGGCCTGACCTGCCGGGCACAGGGACGTGAGAGACGTCTCCTGTGTCTGCAGATGTCTACGCCCATCCCCAATGTGTGGGTTAACTCTCTGTAAACTCGTTAAAAGATCTACCGAGATGCGAGGCGGGTCAGATTTGACGTGGCAACCCACCGTGCCGTCAGAACCTTTGACTGTGCGACTTGTGATGTGAATTTCTCCGGACGATGCTTGTATTAAATCTCAGTGTTTGACATCAGAACTGCTGCTCGTCTCCTTCATGAGTCGGCGACTCCCACTGCATTGCTGCACGGACGTTTCCTCCACAATGCGACGCCTATCAGAGCCTTGACATGCACTAAAACACACGGCAGGGGAGGGAACACCCACAGAATATCAAACCTTTAGAGCAGATTAAGAGACGACGCTTTTAGATTATCCACTAAGAGAATACGAGACGGTTCAATCATCCTCTGAGCCTCCACATTATCGGTGAAGTCGTTCCACGGAGATGAAACACTTCCTCAGCCTGTGGGGGCTGAAGTGACTTCCTCCAATATAAGGGCGACGCAGAATCTGTGTCATAACTCTGACCAGGGAGGGAGATCATTATATTTCTTCATCGTGGTACATTTCTTTTAATCGAACAGCAATTACCCATAATGCATCGTGCTGCTACCCGTGTGCTTATAAATGCTACAGTACAGTCTGCATCACATATTTAGGCATGGATGCAAAGGAACCGTAACGTAAAAGGAGCTTTAATGTTCCTTATTGGATTTAAACATCGTTAATTTATTATTTTTATAGTTTTGTTTCTTTTTGTTTTGTCTATTTATTTTTTAACAGAAAAACGCAAACAATAATACTGTTTTGGCTTTTTCTGTTTTCTTGTCTATACGTGGCTTTTTACGAGCTTCTCCGAACGCCGTCCGTCCAGTCTTTGTTTCACACGTTGTATCTCACGATAGGCTCTCCTCTACGAACACGTGGGAGCGTTCAACACCTCATAACCCTCCGTCTTTTTACAAAACCTCCTTTTTAACCAAATATCCTCCGTGACTCCTCCTCTCCTCCTCTCCTCCTCTCCTCCTCTCCTCCTCTCCTCCTCTCCTCCCCGCTAAGTGACGTGCAGCTGCAGGTAAATTGCTTTTTCGCGGCGGCGGCCAAATGCAACACGTTTTAAATCACCCGTCTGCACACGCGGAGGGAAACTCACCATCAGGACAGATTAGGATGAGAGGATGTAATTAATAGAGCAGCAGTTATTATTACACATGCACATGTTGTCTCAGCAGCTGAAGGCATGCTATTATAGATGATGATTGTAGTGGCCCCCGCCCCCTTCACCTCAGCCCTGCTGCCCTCCCGTCACACACCGCACCTCCGACTTAAAGCCTTAGCCCCGCCCCCCTTCACCTGAGCCCTGCTGCCCTCCCGTCACACACCGCACCTCCGACTTAAAGCCTTAGCTCCGCCCCCTTCACCTGAGCCCTGCTGCCCTCCCGTCACACACCGCACCTCCAACTGAAAGCCTTAGCCCCGCCCCCTTCACCTGAGCCCTGCTGCCCTCCCGGTCACACACCGCACCTCCAACTGAAAGCCTTAGCCCCGCCCCCTTCACCTGAGCCCTGCTGCCCTCCCGTCACACACCGCACCTCCAACTGAAAGCCTTAGCCCCGCCCCCTTCACCTGAGCCCTGCTGCCCTCCCGTCACACACCGCACCTCCAACTTAAAGCCTTAGCCCCGCCCCCTTCACCTGAGCCCTGCTGCCCTCCCGTCACACACCCCACCGCCAACTTAAAGCCTTAGCCCCGCCCCCTTCACCTCAGCCCTGCTGCCCTCCCGTCACACACCGCACCTCCAACTGAAAGCCTTAGCCCCGCCCCCTTCACCTCAGCCCTGCTGCCCTCCCGTCACACACCGCACCTCCAACTTAAAGCCTTAGCCCCGCCCCCTTCACCTCAGCCCTGCTGCCCTCCCGTCACACACCGCACCTCCAACTTAAAGCCTTAGCCCCGCCCCCTTCACCTGAGCCCTGCTGCCCTCCCGTCACACACCGCACCTCCAACTGAAAGCCTTAGCCCCGCCCCCTTCACCTGAGCCCTGCTGCCCTCCCGTCACACACCGCACCTCCAACTGAAAGCCTTAGCCCCGCCCCCTTCACCTGAGCCCTGCTGCCCTCCCGTCACACACCGCACCTCCAACTAAAAGCCTTAGCCCCGCCGCCCTCCCGTCACACACCGCACCTCCACTTAAAGCCTTAGCCCCGCCCCCTTCACCTGAGCCCTGCTGCCCTCCCGTCACACACCGCACCTCCAACTGAAAGCCTTAGCCCCGCCCCCTTCACCTGAGCCCTGCTGCCCTCCCTGTCACACACCGCACCTCCAACTGAAAGCCTTAGCCCCGCCCCCTTCACCTGAGCCCTGCTGCCCTCCCGTCACACACCGCACCTCCAACTGAAAGCCTTAGCCCCGCCCCCTTCACCTGAGCCCTGCTGCCCTCCCGTCACACACCGCACCTCCAACTGAAAGCCTTAGCCCCGCCCCCTTCACCTGAGCCCTGCTGCCCTCCCGTCACACACCGCACCTCCAACTGAAAGCCTTAGCCCCGCCCCCTTCACCTGAGCCCTGCTGCCCTCCCGTCACACACCGCACCTCCAACTTAAAGCCTTAGCCCCGCCCCCTTCACCTGAGCCCTGCTGCCCTCCCGTCACACACCGCACCTCCAACTTAAAGCCTTAGCCCCGCCCCCTTCACCTGAGCCCTGCTGCCCTCCCGTCACACACCGCACCTCCAACTGAAAGCCTTAGCCCCGCCCCCTTCACCTGAGCCCTGCTGCCCTCCCGTCACACACCGCACCTCCGACTTAAAGCCTTAGCTCCGCCCCCTTCACCTGAGCCCTGCTGCCCTCCCGTCACACACTGCACCTCCAACTGAAAGCCTTAGCCCCGCCCCCTTCACCTGAGCCCTGCTGCCCTCCCGTCACACACCGCACCTCCAACTGAAAGCCTTAGCCCCGCCCCCTTCACCTGAGCCCTGCTGCCCTCCCGTCACACACCGCACCTCCGACTTAAAGCCTTAGCCCCGCCCCCTTCACCTGAGCCCTGCTGCCCTCCCGTCACACACCGCACCTCCGACTGAAAGCCTTAGCCCCGCCCCCTTCCCCTGAGCCCTGCTGCCCTCCCGTCACACACCGCACCTCCGACTGAAAGCCTTAGCCCCGCCCCCTTCCCCTGAGCCCTGCTGCCCTCCCGTCACACACCGCACCTCCAACTTAAAGCCTTAGCCCCGCCCCCTTCACCTGAGCCCTGCTGCCCTCCCGTCACACACCGCACCTCCAACTGAAAGCCTTAGCCCCGCCCCCTTCACCTGAGCCCTGCTGCCCTCCCGTCACACACCGCACCTCCAACTGAAAGCCTTAGCCCCGCCCCCTTCACCTGAGCCCTGCTGCCCTCCCGTCACACACCGCACCTCCAACTGAAAGCCTTAGCCCCGCCCCCTTCACCTGAGCCCTGCTGCCCTCCCGTCACACACCGCACCTCCAACTTAAAGCCTTAGCCCCGCCCCCTTCACCTGAGCCCTGCTGCCCTCCCGTCACACACCGCACCTCCAACTTAAAGCCTTAGCCCCGCCCCCTTCACCTGAGCCCTGCTGCCCTCCCGTCACACACCGCACCTCCAACTGAAAGCCTTAGCCCCGCCCCCTTCACCTGAGCCCTGCTGCCCTCCCGTCACACACCGCACCTCCGACTTAAAGCCTTAGCTCCGCCCCCTTCACCTGAGCCCTGCTGCCCTCCCGTCACACACCGCACCTCCGACTTAAAGCCTTAGCCCCGCCCCCTTCACCTGAGCCCTGCTGCCCTCCCGTCACACACCGCACCTCCGACTGAAAGCCTTAGCCCCGCCCCCTTCCCCTGAGCCCTGCTGCCCTCCCGTCACACACCGCACCTCCGACTGAAAGCCTTAGCCCCGCCCCCTTCCCCTGAGCCCTGCTGCCCTCCCGTCACACACCGCACCTCCAACTTAAAGCCTTAGCCCCGCCCCCTTCACCTGAGCCCTGCTGCCCTCCCGTCACACACCGCACCTCCAACTGAAAGCCTTAGCCCCGCCCCCTTCACCTGAGCCCTGCTGCCCTCCCGTCACACACCGCACCTCCAACTGAAAGCCTTAGCCCCGCCCCCTTCACCTGAGCCCTGCTGCCCTCCCGTCACACACCGCACCTCCAACTGAAAGCCTTAGCCCCGCCCCCTTCACCTCAGCCCTGCTGCCCTCCCGTCACACACCGCACCTCCAACTTAAAGCCTTAGCCCCGCCCCCTTCACCTGAGCCCTGCTGCCCTCCCGTCACACACCGCACCTCCGACTTAAAGCCTTAGCCCCGCCCCCTTCACCTGAGCCCTGCTGCCCTCCCGTCACACACCGCACCTCCAACTGAAAGCCTTAGCCCCGCCCCCTTCACCTGAGCCCTGCTGCCCTCCCGTCACACACCGCACCTCCAACTGAAAGCCTTAGCCCCGCCCCCTTCACCTGAGCCCTGCTGCCCTCCCGTCACACACCGCACCTCCGACTTAAAGCCTTAGCCCCGCCCCCCTTCACCTGAGCCCTGCTGCCCTCCCGTCACACACCGCACCTCCGACTGAAAGCCTTAGCCCCGCCCCCTTCCCTGAGCCCTGCTGCCCTCCCGTCACACACCGCACCTCCGACTGAAAGCCTTAGCCCCGCCCCCTTCCCCTGAGCCCTGCTGCCCTCCCGTCACACACCGCACCTCCGACTTAAAGCCTTAGCCCCGCCCCCTTCCCCTGAGCCCTGCTGCCCTCTCACAGAAACAGAAAAATGCATTAATCAAGGTTCCAAATAAATCAAAGCAAAATAAACTTAAATGCGGCTCCTACACTGATTCATATTTAAAGTACTTTCGAAAGGATTCAAAGGTTTAGATTGTCATGCACAATAGGGTAGTTGTTGCATGACTGAAGCTCCTCCAGCAGTGCAAATACAAAACACTTGGGACAAAGACAGAGAATAGTGCAAGAAAACTGTGCAAATGACCCCAAAAAACATCTGCAAGAAACAATGGTGCAAGTAGAATACAGGGATGAAGGAAACGGCGTGAGAAAGGGCGGAGAAATAATACAGATCTGGTTCATTTTGAGTCGTCAGGTCTCATATTCCAGGACATAGCCATAGCCCTGACTCTTCCTCTGCCCTCCGCCTCCGTCTCAATATACTTAAGCAAATGACCCCAATAAAAACACATACATGAATGCAAGAAACAAAAGTGCAAGTAGAACACAGAGAGTAAATGAAATGTGCATGAAAAAGCATTTGGAATAATACAACTCTGGTTAATTTTGAGTCTTTACGTCTTCATATTCCAAGAAATAGCCATAGCCCTGACTGTCTTTCTGCCCTCCTCCGTCTCAATATACTGAGGAAAAATACCTAAAATAGTGCAAATTATCCTAATAAAACATTTGCAAGAATCATTGGTGCAGGGAAATGTGAAATGTGAGGTGTGTGAATAATACAAATCTGAGTATTATTCATTTTGAGTCACTATGTCTCATATTCCAGGAAAATAGCCATATCCCTGACAGTCTTTCCTCTCTCCTCTCTCCTCTCTCCTCCTCCTCCTCTCTCCTCTCTCCTCCCCCTCCTCCTCCTCCTCCTCCTCCTCCTCCTCCCCCCCCCCTCCTCCTCCTCCTCCTCCTCCTCCTCCTCAGTGTGAAGATGGAGATGAAGAGTAAAGGTCTGAAGCAGCAGCAGCAGCATCACAAGAAGCTGCTGGCGGCCATGTTGTCCCAGGACTCCTTCGACTCGCTGCCGCCCCCCCCCGGAGCCGAGGAGGACATGGAGGACGAGGACGAGGCCATGGAGCTGCTGGGTAATGATCTGCAGAACACACACACACACATACCATGTATACATCACTTCGAGCAGGGCCGGACTGGGACAATAAGTCAGGCCGGGAATTATACTCCCAGCCTGACCACCACCAGTGTTTTGTGCCATTTTGCTGGATCTATTTGTCAATCTTTACAGCGTTGCTGCCCGTAGTGATGGCGCTCTAAAATAAACACATGGAGATGGGTTACTATTCAAACAAATGTGAACATCTATTTAGGAACCTATGTGAACATATTTTAAGTGAGGGTGGACCTCAAATCCTATAGGGGGGTCCGGGGGCATGCTCCTCCTCCTCTCCCCCTGCTCCTCTCCCCCCTCTCCCCCCTGCTCCTCTCCCCCCTCTCCCCCTGCTCCTCTCCCCCCTCTCCCCCCTGCTCCTCTCCCTCCTCTCCCCCTGCTCCTCTCCCCCCTCTCCCCCCTGCTCCTCTCCCTCCTCTCCCCCTGCTCCTCTCCCCCTGCTCCTCTCCCCCCTCTCCTCTTTGAGGCAGCAGCAAAGACTAGTTTTTGCTCTCAACAGTGTATCTTACATGTTTCCACCTAGTTAACGTTTTTTATATTATTCATGCATATTTTACTAATCACTCCCCCTTCAAATGGAAATAAGTGTTCACATGAATGGTGACCAAGCCGTGAGACCCACTGAGAACTAAGTGAACTATCTTAACACTCAGAGAGTCCTTTGCCTCACCTGATCTGTAGTTATCAGCCTCTCAGTCTGACAGGAGAGGACTCTCCTCCACCTTGCTGTTGAAACAGCTCCTTATATCCGTTAGCGCAGCTAGCTAGATGCTAACAACAACAATAGCCTACACTTAACCGGTGTGCGCGCTTTCTCTCTCTCTCTCGCTCGCTCGCGCCACACACACACACACACACACACCCTCCCAAGCTTGAATGAGAGACCAATCGAGGGCATTAGTGTATGGTCTGTGTGAAAGTGGCCATGTGGGCAGGCCACACCATGCAGACAGCCAGTCACCCTCTGTGAGGCGGAGGCAGACCCACATTTGCGCAGCGTTGCGTTCACAATACATAGGCTACATAAAAAAGATCCTCAGGCCACTGAAGGCCTGGCCATCGGGAAACCTCCCGGTGGCCAGGCCGGACCTGACTTCAGGGGACATCACATTGACTTACATGCATTTCCTGGAGACTTATCCCAACCTTAACCATAACCTTACCAAGTGTTCACCCTAACATTAATGACCCCCCTTATGGGGACCTCCATGTTGTCCCCATAAGGGGGGCGAGTCCCCACACGTGACTATGTAGACAGATGTAGGTCCCCACAAGGATAGTAATGCTAGACCCCCCCCACACACACACACACACACACACACACACACACACACACACACACACACACACACACACACACACACACAAACTTAACATCAAATGCATTTTAAATTGCTTGCAAAGTAGAAATCAGGCCTTCTTCTTCAGTTGCATCATAGTGGCATTCTAAAACTCATGTCCTCCAAAGACACACACTTATTTACGGTTCGCAGTCTTTCTCCGACACTCACATTTAAGAGTCTGCTTTTCTACCAATGGAGCTCGACCTGAAGTCGCCTCCTCTCCTCTCAGATCCCTGAAGTCGCCTCCTCTCCTCTCAGATCCCTGAAGTCGCCTCCTCTCCTCTCAGATCCCTGAAGTCGCCTCCTTTCCTCTCAGATCCCTGAAGTCGCCTCCTCTCCTCTCAGATCCCTGAAGTCGCCTCCTCTCCTCTCAGATCCCTGAAGTCGCCTCCTTTCCTCTCAGATCCCTGAAGTCGCCTCCTCTCCTCTCAGATCCCTGAAGTCGCCTGCTCTCCTCTCAGATCCCTGAAGTCGCCTGCTCTCCTCTCAGATCCCTGAAGTCGCCTCCTCTCCTCTCAGATCCCTGAAGTCGCCTGCTCTCCTCTCAGATCCCTGAAGTCGCCTCCTCTCCTCTCAGATCCCTGAAGTCGCCTCCTCTCCTCTCAGATCCCTGAAGTCGCCTCCTCTCCTCTCAGATCCCTGAAGTCGCCTCCTCTCCTCTCAGATCCCTGAAGTCGCCTCCTCTCCTCTCAGATCCCTGAAGTCGCCTCCTCTCCTCTCAGATCCCTGAAGTCGCCTCCTCTCCTCTCAGATCCCTGAAGTCGCCTCCTCTCCTCTCAGATCCCTGAAGTCGCCTCCTCTCCTCTCAGATCCCTGAAGTCCCTCTCAGACCCTAGTGCCCTCTCCTCTCAGATCCCTGAAGTCGCCTCCTCTCCTCTCAGATCCCTGAAGTCGCCTCCTCTCCTCTCAGATCCCTGAAGTCGCCTCCTCTCCTCTCAGATCCCTGAAGTCGCCTCCTCTCCTCTCAGATCCCTGAAGTCGCCTCCTCTCCTCTCAGATCCCTGAAGTCGCCTCCTCTCCTCTCAGATCCCTGAAGTCGCCTCCTCTCCTCTCAGATCCCTGAAGTCGCCTCCTCTCCTCTCAGATCCCTGAAGTCGCCTCCTCTCCTCTCAGATCCCTGAAGTCGCCTCCTCTCCTCTCAGATCCCTGAAGTCGCCTCCTTCCTCTCAGATCCCTGAAGTCGCCTGCTCTCCTCTCAGATCCCTGAAGTCGCCTGCTCTCCTCTCAGATCCCTGAAGTCGCCTCCTCTCCTCTCAGATCCCTGAAGTCGCCTCCTCTCCTCTCAGATCCCTGAAGTCGCCTCCTCTCCTCTCAGATCCCTGAAGTCGCCTCCTTTCCTCTCAGATCCCTGAAGTCGCCTCCTCTCCTCTCAGATCCCTGAAGTCGCCTCCTCTCCTCTCAGATCCCTGAAGTCGCCTCCTCTCCTCTCAGATCCCTGAAGTCGCCTCCTCTCCTCTCAGATCCCTGAAGTCGCCTGCTCTCCTCTCAGATCCCTGAAGTCGCCTCCTCTCCTCTCAGATCCCTGAAGTCGCCTCCTCTCCTCTCAGATCCCTGAAGTCGCCTCCTCTCCTCTCAGATCCCTGAAGTCGCCTCCTCTCCTCTCAGATCCCTGAAGTCGCCTCCTCTCCTCTCAGATCCCTGAAGTCGCCTGCTCTCCTCTCAGATCCCTGAAGTCGCCTCCTCTCCTCTCAGATCCCTGAAGTCGCCTCCTCTCCTCTCAGATCCCTGAAGTCGCCTCCTCTCCTCTCAGATCCCTGAAGTCGCCTCCTCTCCTCTCAGATCTCCGCTGTCCTCTGGAGACTAACACGACTCTCTCTCTGCTCCCTCGCCTCCAACATGTCGCCCAATTAGAGTCCTTAAAGTCCCTCTGCTGTCACAGCGCTCACATCCTCTGCTCCGCTAGCTCGTTAGCTCGTCTCCTTCCATCTGAAAGGTCACAGATCTCCGTCGATGTGAGGCAGAGAGACGAAGACGGCTTTGTAGTGTACTTGTCTTTTCTGCCACGCGAACATGTCGCAAATTGGGATCAAAGTGCTTCTTATCTTATCTTCATATTCCAGTAAATAGCCATATCCCTGAGTGCCTTTCTGCCCTCCTCCTCCTCCTCCTCCTCCTCCTCCTCCTCCTCCTCCTCCTCCTCCTCCCCCTCCTCCTCCTCCTCCTCCTCCTCCTCCTCCTCCCTACACCTTCCTCCTCCTCCTCCTCCTCCTCCCTCCTCTTCCTCCTCCTCCTCTTCCTCCCTCTTCCTCCTCCTCCTCCTCCTCCCCCTCCTCCTCCTCCTCCTCCTCCTCCTCCTCCCTCCTCCTCTTCCTCCCTCCTCCTCCTCCTCCTCCTCCACCTCCTCTCTCCTCTTCCTCCTCCTCCTCCTCTCCTCCTCCTCCTCCTCCCTTCCTCCTCCCTCCCCTCCTCCCTCTTCCTCTTCCTACTCCTCCTCTTCCTCTTCCTCCTCCTCCTCTTCCTCTTCATCGTCCTCTTTCTCCTCTTCCTCCTCCTCTTTCTCCTCCTCCTCTTCCTCCTCCTCCTCTTCCTCCTCCTCTACCCCTCCTCCTCTTCCTCTTCCTACTCCTCCTCCTCCTCCTCCTCCTCTTCCTACTCCTCCTCCCCCTCCTCCTCCTCCTCCTCCTCCTCTCCTCTTCCTCCTCCTCCTCTCCTCTTCCTCCTCCTCCTCTCCTCTCTCCTCCTCCTCCTCCTCCTCCTCCTCCTCCTTCCTCCTCCTCCTCCTCCTCCTCCTCCTCCTCCATGTGTTTGGAGTCGAGTTGAATGTTCTTTGGCTCTGCAGCGAGTGGTCGGTCTCTCAGAGATACTCATAGTTTGTATAACGTGTATTCACCTGCTGGGTCCTCTCCTCCTCCTCCTCCTCCTCCTCTCCCCTCCCCTCCTCCTCTCCTCTTCCTCCTCCTCCTCCCTCTTCCTCCTCTCCTCCTCCTCTTCCTCCTCCTATTCACCTGCTGGGTGTTCCAGTAGCTTGGTGACATGTCAGACTCCATGAAGTGGAGGTCTTTAAACTTCAGACACGTGCAGATGTACTGAATATAACTCTGATGTAGAGATAGCTTCACTTGTAATGCACTGATCTCTTCACCCTCTGTCCTCAGGCCCTCTGCCCTCAGACCCTCTGCCCTCAGACCCTCTGTCCTCAGACCCTCTGTCCTCAGACCCTCTGCCCTAGACCCTCTGTCCTCAGACCCTCTGCCCTCAGACCCTCTGTCCTCAGACCCTCTGTCCTCAGACCCTCTGCCCTCAGACCCTCTGCCCTCAGACCCTCTGTCCTCAGACCCTCTGCCCTCAGACCCTCTGTCCTCAGACCCTCTGCCCTCAGACCCTCTGTCCTCAGACCCTCTGTCCTCAGACCCTCTGTCCTCAGACCCTCTGTCCTCAGACCCTCTGCCCTCAGACCCTCTGTCCTCAGACCCTCTGTCCTCAGACCCTCTGTCCTCAGACCCTCTGTCCTTAGACCCTCTGTCCTCAGACCCTCTGTCCTCAGACCCTCTGTCCTCAGACCCTCTGACCTCAGACCCTCTGTCCTCAGACCCTCTGCCTCAGACCCTCTGTCCTCAGACCCTCTGCCCTCAGACCCTCTGCCCTCAGACCCTCTGACCTCAGACCCTCTGTCCTCAACCCTCTGTCCTCAGACCCTCTGTCCTCAGACCCTCTGTCCTCAGACCCTCTGTCCTCAGACCCTCTGCCCTCAGACCCTCTGCCCTCAGACCCTCTGTCCTCAGACCCTCTGCCCTCAGACCCTCTGCCCTCAGACCCTCTGCCGCGCCACGTAGCGCCTCAGAACGAGAGAATGAACCTTCAAAGGCATCCCGAAGCTTCCTGGAGCGACGCAGGACGGCTCAAATGGGATCTCCAGTTAGCGATAAGCGTTTATCCAATCCAACTTCATTGATATAGCTCATTTAAAAACACAAGGTGCTGTACATACATTCAGATATCAGTGAATGCATTGTTTCCCTTTCATCAGAGAGTGATTGGAGGATGTTGGAGGCGTGTTATATGTTCGCTAAGGCTGCCATCTAGTGGTGGAAAGGTGGAGCTTCCTGTTTGGAGGCGTTGAGGCACAACAGTTCACCTAGAGAGAGGCTAATACGTAAGAATGAAAGATAGATATTAGTATTCAGCCGTGGCGAACCGTCAGGGCCTTCAAAGAGCACTCGGATGAAACAAACACAAAGTTGATTTAATTATATGAATAAATGAATAAATGAGAATGGTATCCGTGTTGTTGATCACAGTGTTGATTTGATTTGTTCGTCCTTCTCGGTTTGTGTGAGAAAATAAAGCAACCAATCAGATCGCGTTCTGGGTCTCTGGGCAGGATGTCCTTCACCAGGTATTCTGCATCCTTGATAGGAGGCCCTGGCCGTTGCTCTGAGTGAGAGCGTACGTTTGGACTGACGGCTTATCCAATCCTTATTTCAGACTCAAGGTCCATATCACAGAAAGACAAAACACTCATCCATAAATAAGATACAAATCTAAAAACAAATCAGTCCAATCACAGCGTGCTCACCGCCTGTAGAGGCTGCCGCGCCAATGCCTCCAGATCATGGAAGAGAACCGGGTAGCACTCTTCAGAGGGTTCATTCAAATCCAGATAACATGATTGTCCGAGTCTTCCAGGCGACACGTGCATTTGTACATTACCTTTCTTAAAAGGGCTTGACAGGTTGGTACCCCCAAGTTAACAAGCAGCTGGCTGGCGCTGTGCCGTCTCGGTAACCGCAGCAACCGTAAAGCATCGTTGTATGCCACTTTTAGTTTGTGCATGCTTCTAGCCGTGTAGTGACTCCACAGGTGAGCCGTGTAGTTACTCCCACAGGTGAGCCTTGTAGTTACTCCACAGGTGAGCCTTGTAGTTACTCCACAGTGAGCCTTTACTCCACAGGTGAGCCTTGTAGTTACTCCACAGGTGAGCCGTGTAGTTACTCCACAGGTGAGCCTTGTAGTTACTCCACAGGTGAGCCGTGTAGTTACTCCACAGGTGAGCCTGTTTACTCCACAGGTGAGCCGTGTAGTTACTCCACAGGTGAGCCGTGTAGTTACTCCACAGGTGAGCCTTGTAGTTACTCCACAGGTGAGCCGTGTAGTTACTCCACAGTGAGCCTTTACTCCACAGGTGAGCCGTGTAGTTACTCCACAGGTGAGCCGTGTAGTTACTCCCACAGGTGAGCCTTGTAGTTACTCCACAGGTGAGCCTTTAGTTACTCCACAGGTGAGCCGTGTAGTTACTCCACAGGTGAGCCGTGTAGTTACTCCCACAGGTGAGCCTTGTAGTTACTCCACAGGTGAGCCTTGTAGTTACTCCACAGGTGAGCCTTGTAGTTACTCCACAGGTGAGCCTGTAGTTACTCCACAGGTGAGCCTTGTAGTTACTCCACAGGTGAGCCTTGTACTCCACAGGTGAGCCTTGTAGTTACTCCACAGGTGAGCCGTGTAGTTACTCCACAGGTGAGCCTTGTAGTTACTCCACAGGTGAGCCTTGTAGTTACTCCACAGGTGAGCCTTGTAGTTACTCCACAGGTGAGCCTTGTAGTTACTCCACAGGTGAGCCTTGTAGTTACTCCACAGGTGAGCCGTGTAGTTACTCCCACAGGTGAGCCTTGTAGTTACTCCACAGGTGAGCCGTGTAGTTACTCCACAGGTGAGCCTTGTAGTTACTCCACAGGTGAGCCGTGTAGTTACTCCACAGGTGAGCCTTGTAGTTACTCCACAGGTGAGCCTTGTAGTTACTCCACAGGTGAGCCTTGTAGTTACTCCACAGGTGAGCCGTGTAGTTACTCCACAGGTGAGCCTTGTAGTTACTCCACAGGTGAGCCGTGTAGTTACTCCACAGGTGAGCCTTGTAGTTACTCCACAGGTGAGCCTGTAGTACTCCACAGGTGAGCCTTGTAGTTACTCCACAGGTGAGCCTTGTAGTTACTCCACAGGTGAGCCGTGTAGTTACTCCACAGGTGAGCCTTGTAGTTACTCCACAGGTGAGCCGTGTAGTTACTCCACAGGTGAGCCTTGTAGTTACTCCACAGGTGAGCCGTGTAGTTACTCCACAGGTGAGCCGTGTAGTTACTCCACAGGTGAGCCGTGTAGTTACTCCACAGGTGAGCCTTGTAGTTACTCCACAGGTGAGCCGTGTAGTTACTCCCACAGGTGAGCCTTGTAGTTACTCCACAGGTGAGCCGTGTAGTTACTCCACAGGTGAGCCGTGTAGTTACTCCACAGGTGAGCCTGTAGTACTCCACAGGTGAGCTTTACTCCACAGGTGAGCCTTGTAGTTACTCCACAGGTGAGCCTTGTAGTTACTCCACAGGTGAGCCGTGTAGTTACTCCACAGGTGAGCCTTGTAGTTACTCCACAGGTGAGCCGTGTAGTTACTCCACAGGTGAGCCGTGTAGTTACTCCACAGGTGAGCCTTGTAGTTACTCCACAGGTGAGCCGTGTAGTTACTCCACAGGTGAGCCTTGTAGTTACTCCACAGGTGAGCCTTGTAGTTACTCCACAGGTGAGCCGTGTAGTTACTCCACAGGTGAGCCTTGTAGTTACTCCACAGGTGAGCCTGTAGTTACTCCACAGGTGAGCCTTGTAGTTACTCCACAGGTGAGCCTTTACTCCACAGGTGAGCCTTGTAGTTACTCCACAGGTGAGCCTTGTAGTTACTCCACAGGTGAGCCGTGTAGTTACTCCACAGGTGAGCCGTGTAGTTACTCCACAGGTGAGCCGTGTAGTTACTCCACAGGTGAGCCGTGTAGTTACTCCACAGGTGAGCCTTGTAGTTACTCCACAGGTGAGCCGTGTAGTTACTCCACAGGTGAGCCTGTAGTTACTCCACAGGTGAGCCTTGTAGTTACTCCACAGGTGAGCCTTGTAGTTACTCCACAGGTGAGCCGTGTAGTTACTCCACAGGTGAGCCTTGTAGTTACTCCACAGGTGAGCCTGTAGTTACTCCACAGGTGAGCCTTGTAGTTACTCCACAGGTGAGCCGTGTAGTTACTCCACAGGTGAGCCTTGTAGTTACTCCACAGGTGAGCCTTGTACTCCACAGGTGAGCCTTTACTCCACAGGTGAGCCGTGTAGTTACTCCACAGGTGAGCCTTGTAGTTACTCCACAGGTGAGCCTGTATACTCCACAGGTGAGCCTTGTAGTTACTCCACAGGTGAGCCGTGTAGTTACTCCACAGGTGAGCCTTGTAGTTACTCCACAGGTGAGCCGTGTTACTCCACAGGTGAGCCTGTTTACTCCACAGGTGAGCCTTGTAGTTACTCCACAGGTGAGCCGTGTAGTTACTCCACAGGTGAGCCGTGTAGTTACTCCACAGGTGAGCCTTGTAGTTACTCCACAGGTGAGCCTTGTAGTTACTCCACAGGTGAGCCGTGTAGTTACTCCACAGGTGAGCCTTGTAGTTACTCCACAGGTGAGCCTGTAGTTACTCCACAGGTGAGCCTTGTAGTTACTCCACAGGTGAGCCGTGTAGTTACTCCACAGGTGAGCCTTGTAGTTACTCCACAGGTGAGCCGTGTTACTCCACAGGTGAGCCTGTATACTCCACAGGTGAGCCTTGTAGTTACTCCACAGGTGAGCCTTGTAGTTACTCCACAGGTGAGCCGTGTAGTTACTCCACAGGTGAGCCTTGTAGTTACTCCACAGGTGAGCCTTGTAGTTACTCCACAGGTGAGCCTTTACTCCACAGGTGAGCCTTTACTCCACAGGTGAGCCGTGTAGCATGGTGTACAGAAAGCTTTAAACAGTGATACCTTGACGTCTACAGAGCACTTGTGAAACTTCCGCATTGACATGTTTGCCTGGGCGTACAGTTTGCAGCGCTGTCTATGGATGTCTTTGTCATCTGTGGGATCATCAGACAGTTTGATCAACCAATCAGATCTTGAGGTGTAGCCAGTGGGCGTGTTCTTCCAGAGTTCCCCTCGGTTCAGGTGGTCTAGAGCAGGGGTTCTCAAATGGGGGTACGCGGACCCCTAGAGGTACGTTGGAGTACTGCAGGGGGTACCTGTTCTAGAGCAGGGGTTCTCAAATGGGGGTACGCGGACCCCTAGAGGTACGTTGGAGTACTGCAGGGCGTACCTGTTCTAGAGCAGGGGTTCTCAAATGGGGGTACGCGGACCCCTAGAGGTACGTTGGAGTACTGCAGGGCGTACCTGTTCTAGAGCAGGGGTTCTCAAATGGGGGTACGCGCACCCCTAGAGGTACGTTGGAGTACGCAGGGGGTACTGTCAGGGGGGTCGCGGACCCCGAGGTATGCGCAGCGTACCTGTTCTAGAGCAGGGGTCTCAAATGGGGTACGCGACCCCTAGAGGAGTTGGAGTACTGCAGGGCGTACCTGTAGAGCAGGGGTTCCAAATGGGGGTACGCGCACCCCTAGAGGTACGTTGGAGTACTGCAGGGGCGTACCTGTTCTAGAGCAGGGGTTCTCAAATGGGGGTACGCGGACCCCTAGAGGTACGTTGGAGTACTGCAGGGCGTACCTGTTCTAGAGCAGGGGTTCTCAAATGGGGGTACGCGGACCCCTAGAGGTACGTTGGAGTACTGCAGGGGTTCTCAAACTTTGTTCAGTCATGTTCCCCCTTTGAAAATGATTCAGCCACGCCCCCTGATCAGCGCGACAGCTATTAGTTAGGGACAGGAAAGCCTCTATGAAGAGGTTCAGCACAGCGCGGCTCCATCGGAGTCTGATTCATTAAAACAACAGGAACTGAGAAACACTTAAATGTACATTTCAAATGTTTACAATCCGTCACTAAATTCATGGCAACCCAATTTCAACATCAAGCGATAACTCAGAGACGACATGAGCTGCTTTGAACTGATCTTTTTAACAAGTTGTACGATGTAGTGAAACATGGGCTCGAGCTTCACTGAGGGCCTTCGTCGTTCTGACAGGGAGGCAGCTGTATTACACTTAGCGTTTTGAAATATGTGAACTCAGTTCATATAAAACCCACACGGCTCAGACTTCCTTACTTTTCCTAAGATTGGTAAAAAATAAATAAATTAATTAACATAAAATAAATCTCACGTACCCCCTGCAGTACTCCAGCGTACCCCTAGGGTCCGCGTACCCCACTTTGAGAACCGCTGCTCGAGAAGGCCCGAGACAGAGGATCTAGAACGAATGCCGTTTTATTGTGTTTTAACGTTGAAATGAAAAGTGCAACAGGTGGAGATGAAGTCGTTGCGGAATTGTTGAGAGTACGCTTTCAAGACGACAGTTCGGTGAAAAGACGGACGTTATAATGCCGCGGGGCTGGGTGTGTGTCTACAGAAGGTCCGGTGGTGATGGCCGCGGTTCGCCACTGGTATCTAGTGCTTAAACACCACAGAAGGAAGGGTTTACTGGAGCGCTCAGATGTAAGACTCTGTATCTAAAGACGGAGTTTGCAGCTGGTTCTGAGACAGCGCAACATGTTGAGCACGTAGAACAAATACAACAGGTGCAACAGTGCACTGGAATGTTTTGAGACGTCCAAGTAAATCAAATAGAAATAGTTCAAGAAGAGGTGCAGACGCTGGAGTTCAGAGGCTTCAAGAGGCGCTGATCGTCCACTGGGGGGCAGGAGAGGACCGGTTAGTGTGTAACACCAGAGAAGGAGCAGCGTTCCACCAGATGTCGTCCCGCAGCAACGGGATACGGATCTTATGAGAGTTTTAAATGTTAATCCTGGCTTCACAGAGCTACAGCACAAAGATTTAACACAATTATAGAAACCAAACACAAGGCTTTGGGTGGATTTGTTTTGTTCTTTAAAATCAGCTTTTAGTGATTCCTCCGCGCCGTGTTTTCATTCGTTCTGCTCCGAGTATTAGCCACAGTCCAAACCATATTAAACATGACTCACATGTTCTTGGAAGATGTCAACAAGAGACCACAGATGAGAAATATTGTGTGTGAGTGTGTGTGTGTCGTGTGTGTGTGTGTGGTGTGTATAATACACGTCAGAGAGTCCTTGGAGCCGGCAGCGTTGCTCGTGACACATGCTGCCTCCTGAGGCCTCTTCGCAGTGTCTTCATGGGAAATAGTGGAAAGGTGGAGGACGCACGTGCGGAGATACAATAGCTTTCCTTCCTTTTTTTAAGAGCACGTGAGCCAATGTTCACCACCCTGAACTTTAAGTGCACTCTTTGGAGGTCATGTGACGCCTCAGAGTTCAGTATTGTATTGTATCAGAAAAAAGTAACCTATAATGATACATCTGGTTCGTACAGCCTGTCAGTGGGACAGCAGTATTTTAATAAACAAAGTGACCGTAACAGACTGGAACAAGAACACCAGTGTTGTTGTACCTATAGTACTACCAAACATGTTCTTTGTGCCGCTGCATCTCACAAATAAACAAGGACATGTAATCATCAGACCCTGCAATAAAATCAAGTTTCACTTTAGTCACTCACTCGGCATCATCAGACGGGTTTTCAGGAATATGAGAAAGTCCACATGTCCAGGTATTTATAATCTGGATGTTTGGGCGTTTACAGAATCCCCTGCTCCGGAAAAACCTCTCTCGCTTGGTGCTGATGTTGCCGGGACAGCAGTGGTCGCGTTAACCGAATATTTTATCTATCAATGACGGAAAAATCTGAAAGCATTCTGTCATTTTGACAGATTTAGATCAGGGGTGTCAAACTCAAGGCCCGGGGGCCAAATCCGGCCCGCGACTTCATTTCACGTGGCCCCACAAGAGCTTGCAAAGAATATAATATGTTTATTATACGGTTACATGCTACAGAAGCACGTTGCCCATAAACTACATGTCCCACAATGCATCTGGAATGTTGTGACATTCTCACAGAAAAGACTTGCCCTCGACTTCTTCTTTCAGACGTAGTTAATTCTGAAGTTATTACCCTATCCGATGATAATCCAAAGCAGAGGCAATGATGTAATATAATACATTATTTTAAATATGATATATTTATATTTGTATATTTATATAGTCTTAAAGTTACACCCGGCCCTTTGAGTGCAGCCATAATGCTGATGTGGCCGCGATGAAATTGAGTTTGACGCCCCTGGATTAGAACAAACTCGGAGCAGCGCCAGCGTGTCCCCGCAGCGAGGCTCTGGTGTTACGCCGTGGTATGCACGCCCTCCATATCGTTTCCAAATCGTACTTTGTGTACAGATCAACACATGTCTGGGAGGGTTTGCTCGCTCCCTCCCGCGAGGTGCATGCACACACGCCCCCCAGACAGTTCTCTCTCTCTGTTCAGACCGACGGGTAATAAGGGATTATGACGGACATTTTACGATCCTGTCTGTCAAAATGACGGACAGCGAAAAAGTCTAACGCCACCTCAGTGGGACGGAGAGACATGCTTTGGCCATGGGGGACAGCAGTGGGTCAAACTGTCTCTCCACCACTTCAACAACAATACAGCTGTTGAAGAAGGTGAGGCTTATTGACAGAGATATAAACATACCGTTGGTACTTGTTTATTTACCGCGATATTCGGTATATCGTTACATCCCGAGTAAACATTATATATTAACAT
>CM070496.1:13057685-13094470 GCA_036324585.1 Champsocephalus esox | reverse complement strand
CACAAAGTCTCTGACACGATTGACCAACGATCTTTGACAGGTTTTTAGGTGCAGCCGTTTTGATTGTAACGCTCTTATCCCGGACACTATAGTGTTTCAAAACTGTTAAATAACGTCTGCTCTGCTTGCAGGCCGGTGCACGCGGCCCCCCAGGAGGACCTGCTGTTGGGAGGGGGGGGGCACGGCTCTGGGGAGGGGGTCCCTGTGGACGAGGGGGTCCTCATGTCTCAGCTCTACACCGCCCTCAAAGACTTCGATGGGCTGGAGGAGATCGACCGAGCGCTGGGGATCCCGTCTCTGGTAGAACAAGTGAGATTTCATTCATCTGGGGGAGTGGTTTCAGAAACTACGGAAGCCCTCGAGGACTAAATTTAACTGAAACTCAAATTATTTAGATTCTTACTGCGATGAATAAAGAATTGATTTATTATTATTACATGTATATTTGAATTTATTATTATTATTCTAACTCTATATATGTAACCCATGACTCTCGGGCGTCTGTAATATATCCGAGTACCTCCCGTGTCCTCCAGAACCAGTCCCTGGAGCAGGACCAGTTCCAGCAGGACTCCATGCTGATGGACCAGAAGCCCCCCATGTACTCCCAGCAGTTTGCAGCCCCTCCCTCTCACCTCTCCCAGAGGGGCGGGTACCCCCTGCAGGACCAGGGCTTCCACCCCATGGGGGGTCCCATGGGCCCCCGCCCCGGGTACCCCATGATGAGGATGCAGGCGAGACCGGGACTCAGGCCTGGGGGGGGCGTTCCAAACCAGCCGAACGCTCTGAGGCTGCAGCTGCAACACCGACTTCAGTCCCAGCAGGTACGAGATCGAGCGTTGAGTGGCATCGGAATCAGAACCAGGTGGGCGGACACGTACAAGGAATTTAACGTGGTGTCCTGGCGCATACATAAAACTAAAAATCAAAACACAGATACAGGACTATTTAAGAAAACTATAATCACATTAAGAAATAGAAATGGAATAAAATAGTTTTAAAGTTTTAGTAAATTAAAAGTCGAGGCGTTTTCTCTTTGTCTTGCTCCAATCAAACCATTTCATTTTAAGCGAATGAAAACCGTTTTAGTCCTCAGATTCAAATTCAATATTCCCGATTGTTGTCATAGTAACGCTTCAGTAACGCGATGTCGTTCTCATACAACTTTCTTTTAACAATTAGGAATATTTAATCTCCTCTTATTGTCAAAACAATTCTGCACGTTAATATCGTCACCTGGCGCAGGTGCCCTGTCCTTATCGTCTCGTTCACGTCATAGAAAAACACAAATGTATAGAGTTTGTTTAAGGACTTCCGGCATGTAGGATTCCTCTGGATCGTTTCACATCTAATCCTCTGACCTCTGCCTGACCTCTGCCTGACCTCTCCCTGACCTCTCCCTCTCCCCTCTCTCTCTCCCTGCAGAACCGTCAGCCGATGATGGCTCAGATGAGCGGCGTCTCGAATGTGAACCTTCCTCTCAGAGCCAGCAATCCCAACCAGGTAACTGCTCAGCTGTTTGATAAGCGGCGGGTTCCTTCACGTGGAGAAACGTCTTCTCCTTAAGGCGGAGAGAAGCTGAATCCGCCGGAACGTGCTTCGTCACGGAGAGGCACGGACGTCTTAATGAACCTTTCATGGGCCCTACATCGTTGCTTGTAGCAGCTCTACTAAGCGTCTTAATGCCCCCCCCCCTGACTGCACCTGTTGGACACCTGTATGCATGTTTGGTGCATATTCGATCACCGTACTTTCCGGACTATAAAGCGCACCGGCATATGAGCCGCAGCAGCTAAATTGTCCGTCTGTCTTGCTCTCGTTCCGTCTCTCGTTCCACTTTTACCCGTCTCCGGCCTCCAGCTTCTCCTGCTGGAGCCCGCCGCTTAAAGGTGGCGGGCTCGGACCGGTCCTAGAGCCCGTAGCGTTAAAGGTGGTTAATTGTACCTGTAAAATCCATAGATTCAGGAGGTCCCCTAGTGGCCGTTAGCGGTACAAGTCGCGGCTTATAGTCCGAAAAGTACGGTCGTCATGAGGTTCGGCTTTACACATTTCCATTCAGTTATTTCGCCTCATGACGTTGTATTCCCTCCTCCTTTGATCGATCTCTCCTCTCTCCTTCAGGGCACCATCAACGCCCAGATGTTGGCCCAGCGTCAGCGGGAGTTGCTAAGCAACCACCTGCGCCAGCGGCAGCAGCAGCAGCAGAGGAGCCTGGCCATGAGGGGCCTCTCTCTGCCCCCCAGCATGAACAACAACAACCCTCGAGGGCCACATGCGGCCCCCCCCGCAGTTCCCCTACCCTCCCAGCTACGGTACCAGTACAGGCCTGGCCTCCCCCCCCCTCTCCCCAAACCTCCCCCCCAACCCTCAGCTGCACATGCATGGCTCCTCCTCTTCCTCTACCTCCAATTCCTCTTCCTCCACCTCCGCATCCTCCTCCTCCTCCCAGATGATGATGGGACAGTATGGGGCCGTACTCAGCCCCCAAATGCAGCACAGTGCCTTTCAGTTTCCCAACTCAGGTACTGAAGACCCCCGTCCCGAGTCCTAGCCCGCCACATTCTCCATTCTCCACTGTGTGTGTGTGTGTGTGTGTGTGTGTGTGTGGTGTGTGTGTGTGTGTGTGTGTGTGTGTGTTTGGTTTCAACAGATTACATGTGAACATTCATAAAAGCGTTTCACTTGAACTTGAACTAAATGTTTAACGGTCACATGTAGATTACGTGGAGCCAGATTATCAAAGTGCTTCTGAATCTCCTTGAACTCCAAAATGGAGTCCTGTGAGCGCGTGTGTCTCCAGCAGGGGGCGCCAGCAGCTCATGAATGACCTGTGAGCGCGGGTTCCTCCAGCAGGGGGCGCCAGCAGCTCATGAATGACCTGTGAGCGCGGGTTCCTCCAGCAGGGGGCGCCAGCAGCTCATGAATGACCTGTGAGCGCGGGTTCCTCCAGCAGGGGGCGCCAGCAGCTCATGAATGACCTCAGTGAGGAAGGACTGACTGTGACCTGTAGGACGACATGTTCCATCATCCTCTCAGTAACCTGACTGCCTTCATATCAATCAACTCCCTTTCCTCACTCCCTTGACTCCTGCTTCCTTTCCCTCCTGAACTCCCTTGACTCTGCTCCTTTCCCTCCTGAACTCCCTGTCCTTACTCCCTGACTCCTGCTTCCTTTCCCTCCTGAACTCCCTGTCCTTACTCCCTTGACTCCTGCTTCCTTTCCCTCCTGAACGCCCTTTCCTCACCCTGACTCCTGCTTCCTTTCCCTCCTGAACTCCCTGTCCTTACTCCCTTGACTCCTGCTTCCTTTCCCTCCTGAACTCCCTGTCCTTACTCCCTTGACTCCTGCTTCCTTTCCCTACTCTAAACTCCCTGTCCTTACTCCCTTGACTTACTCCCTTGACTCCTGTGTCCTTTCCCTCCTAAACTCCCTTTCCTTAGTCCCTTGACTCCTGCTTCCCTCCTCTAAACTCCCTTTCCTTACTCCCTTGACCCCTGCTTCCTTTCCCTCCTAAACTCCCTTTCCTTTCTCCCTTGACTCCTGCTTCCCTCCTCTAAACTCCCTTTCCTTACTCCCTTGACTCCTGCGTCCTTTCCCTCCTAAACTCCCTTTCCTTAGTCCCTTGACTCCTGCGTCCTTTCCCTCCTGAACTCCCTTTCCTTACTCCCTTGACTCCTGCGTCCTTTCCCTCCTAAACTCCCTTTCCTTAGTCCCTTGACTCCTGCTTCCCTCCTCTAAACTCCCTTTCCTTACTCCCTTGACTCCTGCTTCCCTTCCCTCTCGAACTCCCTTTCCTTACTCCCTTACCTCCTGCTTCCTTTCCCTCCTGAACTCCCTTTCCTTAGTCCCTTGACTCCTGCTTCCTTGTCCTCCTAAACTCCCTTTCCTTACTCCCTTGACTCCTGCTTCCCTCCTCTCAACTCCCTTTCCTTACTCCCTTGACTCCTGCTTCCCTTTCCCTCCTCGAACTCCCTTTCCTTACTCCCTTACCTCCTGCTTCCTTGCCTGCTTCCATGCACGTATCTCACTCATCATCGTGTCACATCGACTCCCTTCAGTGAAGTCTAAATATCTAAACTCCTCTCAGGTATGAGCCAGCAGGCAGACGGGGGGTTTGTGAGCCCCGGGGCCCCTCAGAGCCCTCTGCTGTCCCCCCGCATGGCCCACACACAATCCCCCATGATGCAACAGGGCCAGGGCAACGCTGGCTTCCAGGCCCCCCCCGACATGAACGGCTGGCCGCAGGGCAACATGGGCGGCAACAGGTGGGCGAAACAGGCTCGATGCTGTCGTTACAGTTGGATGTATAGATGTCCTGCTTCTCTGTTTTACATCGTGTCAAATTGACTATTTTAGGACATTTAAATGAATCTGAGCTTTCACTATGTTCTGACTTTACAAACTATTAATCAGCAGATGAGTCATTCATTAGTGTTTTGATGCAGCCGGAGTTGCCATAAATGATATGTATAAGAAACCCTCCCAGCTATCTCCTCTGTGCTCCTAAAGCAGGGGGGTCAAACCCAAGGCCCGGGGGCCAAATCCGGCCCGCGACTTCATTTCATGAGGCCCCGCAAGAGCTAGCAAAGAATATAATGTTTATTAAACGGTTACATGCCACTTTACAGAAGCCGGTTGCCCATAAACTACATGTCCCACAATGCATTTCGTTTTGTGACATGCGCACTGAAGAGACTTGCCATTCCTTGCCCTAGACTTCTGCTTTCAGACGGAGTTCATTACTAAGTTATTATCCTATCCCATAATAATCCAATTCAGAGGCAATCATGTGATATAATACATTATTTTCTATATTATATATTTATATATTTATATTTATATAGTTACAACCGGCCCTTTGAGTGCAACCATAATGTTAATTTGACCCGTTATGAAATTGAGTTTGACACCCCTGTCCGAAAGCATCGTTTCCCCTCCGTTATTAAGGCCTCTCTCCCCCCTCTCTCCCCCCCTCTCTCCCCCCAGTATGTTCCCACCGCAGCAGGCCTCCCCCCAGTTCTCCCAGCAGAGCAGCAGCAACATGTACAACGGAGGAAACGCCATGAACCTCAACCCCGTGAACAACATGGCCGCCGGCAGCATGGGCCAGATGTCCGGCCAGATGAGCGTCACCTCCATGGCCTCGGGTCCTTCGCCGGGGCTGCCCTCCATGGGGCCTGAGCAGGTACACACATATTAACACTCTTAAAGAGGGGGAACCTAAGAGGGATTTAGAGCCAGAAATGCTTTGTTACGCTACGTCCACACAGCAGCTCTTCAAACATCTTAGCATCTTGGAGCTGGGCGTGTCTGACAGCTTGGGGATTTTTTGCGACCAACAACCAATCAGATGAATGTCCCGCCCCCGACATCCAAAGCAAAAACCCCGGGGATTTTATGCGAGCAATATATATATATATATAAACTCCCCCAAACAGGCGAAACCCTCCCAGTTCCCCCACTGCCTCTGCCCCCTCCCTCCATGCTGGTTCCTCCGGTTTGGATCCCGGTAATAGTTCTGGTCGTAAAGAACCGGGTGATTTGCTACCGTAACTTCTCGTTTGGAATATGAGGAAATGAACTGCGGTCTGGCTCTCCCTGCTTACACGCGGTTTGATTGGCTAGCGCTTCTACTGTCAGATTTGCATACACGTGTTTGATTGGCTGGCGCTTCCAGCTCAGCTTCAAAAGTTGAACATCGCTCAACTTTTGAATCCTGGACATCCTGGAAATCTTCGCTTCAATCCCCCACAATGCAGTGCGGCGAAAGTGACGTCATCCCCCATTCGAAGTCAACGGGCCGAGAAGCGGTGGAAGCTTCGTCTGAAGCTGCCGTGTGGACGTACCGGTAGGGTGAGACTAAAACAGGTTCAAACTCGTGGAACTTTGAGTCTGATATCGCCTCATTAGCATATCTAAGCATAACGTGTCTGAACGCTTGTAATGTTAAAAGTCGCCGTCTTACCACTCGCACATGTTCTGGAGCTGTACAAAGATACGGTCATATCGGGAGAAGGTTAATGCGGTTGTCAACATTATGTCGGGTTATGGAATCCCAAAGACCTGCCCGGCGATGTATCGTGGGAACGAGTAAGAAAGCTATACCCACAGGGTTCTTCGTACGGTCATTAGAAGTCGTGGGAATTCAAAATGCAGATTCCAGGCCCTGGAAAAATCATGGAAATGTAACTAACGTTGCATCAAATATAATTTATATTTGAGCTAAAATAGTGATACTATAATGATAATAAATACTGTATCGTATAGTACAATGGCATTTAACTGACGAGGTATTTTCTCCGGTGAGAGATTTTAGTTTGCGTGTCGAAGCTCGTAAGCCTACTATTTGATTTGTTTCACTGAAGATAGCACAGCATGCTTCAGACCTGCGCTTCCTGTTCCATGTTAAAATAAATCATTGCAGTGGTGCCGCTGAGAAAGAGGAAATGTTTTGGTCATGGAAAATTAGGTGAAGGTCATTGAAGGTCATTGAAGGTCATTGAGTGGTGAAAAAGGGTACGAACCCTGTACCCAGAAATCGGCTTGATGCGCGACCAGGGGACCCCGAAGCACGAACAGCCCTCCGTATCTCCGTGTCCGAGTTATCGTAAGACTCTTTAAGTGTTTGGGCTTATTGCATCGCCGCACTCGTGAATAATTTACTCGTTACTTTGCGTAACTCCTGCAGAGTTCTGATGAACTTCGAGGACAGTGATGTAATTATCAGCGTGCACTTTAGAGCCATTTAGCCCAGACGCTACGCAATGATGTGCAAACACTCCTCCGGCTGGACTCAGACCTGCACCGTGTGACCTGCACCGTGTGACCTGCACCGTGGGACTCAGACCTGCACCGTGTGACTCAGACCTGCACCGTGTGACTCAGACCTGCACCGTGTGACCTGCACCGTGTGACCTGCACCGTGGGACTCAGACCTGCACCGTGGGACCTGCACCGTGTGACCTGCACCGTGGGACTCAGACCTGCACCGTGGGACTCAGACCTGGGACTCAGACCTGTACCGTGGGACTCAGACCTGCACCGTGGGACTCAGACCTGCACCGTGTGACTCAGACCTGCACCGTGTGACTCAGACCTGCACCGTGTGACTCAGACCTGCACCGTGGGACTCAGACCTGCACCGTGGGACTCAGACCTGCACCGTGTGACTCAGACCTGCACCGTGTGACCTGCACCGTGTGACTCAGACCTGCACCGTGTGACTCAGACCTGCACCGTGGGACTCAGACCTGCACCGTGGGACTCAGACCTGCACCGTGGGACTCAGACCTGCACCGTGGGACTCAGACCTGCACCGTGGGACTCAGACCTGCACTCATATGGACGCGAAACAACAGATAACAAGTCAGACTTTTAATTAAACGTATCAGATGTATTCCCTTCTCGCTCCGAGGTGATTATTTAATGTCTGAACCTCTCCTGTTGTTGTGCGATGCTGTTGCTCGCGATGCTTTTAAGCCCAATAAAGCGGCATGAATATTTAACCTGCTGCAGTTTGATCGTCTGCACTTCAGACCCTTGCAACACGCCAGTATATCCGTCACTGGATTTATCCTGCTTCCACGATTATAGGAATATATTGGCACTTAGATTATTTCAATTATTCACCGTTCGCCCATTAGCGAGGTCTTTCGGTGATTTACTCGCTCGCTCCAGGAGGCTTTCTGATCGTTTATGGGCTTTTACGGAAGTTCAAGTTCTGCCAGTTCAAGTGTGGTGTTGCTTTGTGTTCATTAAAGGGGGAATTAACCCTTAGAACTATCTCTTTCATATCGCATACTCACCCAATGCTACCTTAAGTTCATCGTCTCTCTGGCGGTGAACACGGAATCAAAACTCGGTGAATATTGGTCATTTTTAAGAACTGAACAAATATTTTAAACATTTTTTTAAATAGTTTGTGGCTCAGAAGGAAGACCAGCTCTGAATATCATCGGTGTATTAATGTGATATATTGAATTATTCAGAAGCATCCTTATACATTTATGCTACAAAAAAGTATTTTTTGCTGTTGTTAAAAAACGGCTTCCATTTACTTCGATTCCTCAAGAAGTTTCTCCATTTCTGATTCTTCGCTTACCGTGGAGGCGTTCGAGAAATCACAGGATGAGTTTTTGAAATAGAAATAGAGATTTAATCAAATAAAGATCCAAAGGCGGTCACATGACTTCACGTCACCACCGCTAAGCTAAAGGAGGCTAATGTTGGGCTATAAAGGAACTACAGCACGGTCACATGACTTCACGTCACCACCGCTAAGCTAAAGGTGGCTAATGTTGGGCTATAAAGGAACTACAGCACGGTCACATGACTTCACGTCACCACCGCTAAGCTAAAGGCGGCTAATGTTGGGCTGTAAAGGAACTACAGCACGGTCACATGACTTCACGTCACCGCCGCTAAGCTAAAGGAGGCTAATGTTGGGCTATAAAGGAACTACAGCACGGTCACATGACTTCACGTCACCACCGCTAAGCTAAAGGTGGCTAATGTTGGGCTATAAAGGAACTACAGCACGGTCACATGACTTCACGTCACCACCGCTAAGCTAAAGGCGGCTAATGTTGGGCTATAAAGGAACTACAGCACGGTCACATGACTTCACGTCACCACCGCTAAGCTAAAGGAGGCTAATGTTGGGCTATAAAGGAACCACAGCACGGTCACATGACTTCACGTCACCACCGCTAAGCTAAAGGTGGCTAATGTTGGGCTATAAAGGAACTACAGCACGGTCACATGACTTCACGTCACCACCGCTAAGCTAAAGGCGGCTAATGTTGGGCTGTAAAGGAACTACAGCACGGTCACATGACTTCACGTCACCACCGCTAAGCTAAAGGTGGCTAATGTTGGGCTATAAAGGAACTACAGCACGGTCACATGACTTCACGTCACCGCCGCTAAGCTAAAGGCGGCTAATGTTGGGCTGTAAAGGAACTACAGCACGGTCACATGACTTCACGTCACCACCGCTAAGCTAAAGGTGGCTAATGTTAGGCTATAAAGGAACTACAGCACGGTCACATGACTTCACGTCACCACCGCTAAGCTAAAGGTGGCTAATGTTGGGCTATAAAGGAACTACAGCACGGTCACATGACTTCACGTCACCACCGCTAAGCTAAAGGTGGCTAATGTTGGGCTATAAAGGAACTACAGCACGGTCACATGACTTCACGTCACCACCGCTAAGCTAAAGGAGGCTAATGTTGGGCTATAAAGGAACTACAGCGCGGTCACATGACTTCACGTCACCACCGCTAAGCTAAAGGTGGCTAATGTTGGGCTATAAAGGAACTACAGCACAGTCACATGACTTCACGTCTCCACCGCTAAGCTAAAGGCGGCTAATGTTGGGCTATAAAGGAAACTACAGCACGGTCACATGACTTCAGGACTCATTCCTGCACCTCTCTAATATGATTTACCTCTGTTTTTGATTACCAAGATAAAGCCTAAGTTACTGGATTTATGTATTAGCATGCTAACGTGTGTGTCGTTTCTCCGCAGAAATACTGTTGACCCTCATGGAGTCGTCACCTGAACTTCAGCCGGAGAGAGGAGCGTCGGCCCTTTAAAGAAATTGTACAAACATGTAACCAACGACCCCCGCCTTCCCCCTTCCTACCCCTGCTTTTTGAGGGGGGAGACCCCGGAAAGTGATGGTGGAGGAGAGCAAGCATTCACCACGGTGTGACTTCCTGTGTACTGACCCTGGGGGTGTTTGGGATCTTCTTCTGATGAATGTATTCCTCTCAGTGGACAGCGCCCATTTACAATCATCTCAAAATGACGTACACTGATTTTCGTCCGGCCGGAAACGGAGACTCCCGCCGGGTTTTGCCTTTTTATTTCGTTATTTTATTCTGATTATCTTAGTTGTCGTGAAGATGTAGAATGAAGATCTTTGAAAACACACTGCGGAAAATGGTTTGAGTGTACGATTAGACTAATTTAGTCGAGAGGTTTATATAGTGTATTAAATTAAGTTTTATTTTTCTGTATAGATTTTAATTATTGTAGATGATTCTTTATCCAAGTAGCAACGAGAGACGGAGACTTCTAAGAGGTGTGAAAGCGGACCTTTTGGTTTTTTATCATTTTAACCGCCTTCGACGAACCTGACCTGGATTCTCCTTTGGTCCCGTACTTTCAGAAGAAGATGTCAGAAATATGGGTTTAAAAATTAATCGCCGAGATTGTACATACCGATAAGTAAGACGTTTCCTTTCCTATTTATTTCACCGCGTAGGGATGGTCCCCCGTCTGACTTTCTCGTGTGACGGTACGATGCAGACGGGGGGCGGGGCGGGGGGGGGTGTGCTGTGTATACAGTGTACAGATTATCGCTTGCTTCTCTGCCTTTAGCATAGAATCACCACGAAAAACAACTCAACACAGCCATACACAAAACAAAGTGTGCTTTCTATGTCGTCTGGTTCTACGAGCCGCTCGGTGCGAACTGCTCCGGTGTGATGAAACAAGCAATAACCTTTCTTTTTGTAATTTTTGTACAGTTTCCTGACTTAAAAAGGACACGTTTTTTGCTCCACCTTTGGATGCAGTATTACATTTTTTTATTGCAGTTTGTACCAGGAGAGTCTCCACCCACACGCGGCGATGTTAGATTATGCAGCAGAGGTCAGAGGTCGCGCTTCACCCTGCTCTGACACACACTTAGCCATATTTATGACCTCAGGCAGATATTAAACGACTCTTTCTGGGGAGTTCAGCGCGGTCCGAGTCATCCTCTCTAACCTCAAAAATACATTTTATATATATATATATATTATATATATATATATATAAATATATATACAACCCAGGACAAACTTGGAGCAAGCCAAATGATCTTCACCTTTTTTCAATTGGATTTCTGAATTCTACCAGCTTTGATTTCCCTCGCGGAAAACGAAGTCGATGTCGCGACACAGGGTCCAGATGCGGAGAAGCAGGAAGTCATTCTGAATGTATTAAAGTCATTAAAGGACGTGACCTCGGCGTTCAGGGGAGCTTTCCCATCGGTGTCGACGAGACGGCGCCGAATCTGAGAATCGTGTTCTTTTCTGGTTTTCTTGCAGACGACTCGCGTTTTGAGAAGTGCTGTCGGGATCGTTCCACACAGCCGCGCGGAAACCGCCTTTTTGAGCCATTTAAAGAAAGAAAAAGTCGGATCGCAGCCCTTTGCAAAATTTCCAAAGATTGTCAAGATTTTGAAAAATAAAACGATTTAAAGCCATGTGGTAGCAATGCATTTTTTTAGCATTTCTAATGAGGACGGGAGCAGATCAATGCCCCCACGCGTATCCAGGCGTTGGACCCACTAAAACTATTTTTTTCTCGTCAGCTTTTGGTTTTAAAGAACTTTAAATGCCCTTTTGTATTGTCTGCCAATTTCTTAGAGCTAAGATGCAACCTTGAAGTGCTAACCACCCTTAGCATAATGCCTTAGATTTGTCCGTTCTTGTACATTACGCCGCTGTCTGTATAAATTTGTATAATGACTTGTGTACAATATGGAACGGGTGTATCATCGCTCAGTTCATGGCTCTCTGTCGTGCCCCTCCCCTCACTGTTTTTGGTGATACATAGGGATATTGAAGCAATATGTAATATATGGACTTTCTGAAGAAAGCTTTGTGTTCCCCCTTGGTTTTATTTCTGCATTGTTCACAGGAATCACACTGTATACCCGCATCCACCTTTGTACCCCTAGTGTGTGTGAGTGTGTGTGCGCGAGTGTGTGTGTGAGCGTTTTATGCAAAGTTAGATATACAAGAGAAACCACAGTTATGCAAGTTGTGAACTAATATGGCTTCGCTGATGCTATTTGCCTTGTAAATAAAGAATTCTGTTATCGCAGTATTTAACAGAGTGACTTATTTCTGTGACTGGAATTTAAATATAATAACGCCCCATGCATTGATTGTATTTCCATCATGAGTGCACAGAGTATGTAACGCTTTATTAAAAACGGCTCAAAGCGACTAAATAACACTAATATTCAGTTATAACGTGTTTATTCCTGTGCTTGCTGCTTCCTTCTGTGTATGTGTTTATAAATGTAAAGTGTATACTGCATAGTGATACTGCAAATAAAAAATATTGATTGATTGATTGAACGATAATTGGAAATGAGATTAAGTATCTCACTCAAACCACACGGCGATTTAAACCCCTTAACATTTGTGATTGATTCAAAATTGATTAATAGCGACGGGCAGGATGCGAAACCGCTTCCACTATTTATTTCATTGCAATTAAGAAACTAGAGAAGAATACATTTTCTAATTTTGCTCAAAGTAGCTTGAAATAAAATGCGAAATTCAAACGGGAAATCTTTCTACACTCTTTATTCTGTGGATGTGTAACACGGTAAGTTTGAATAACTTGTTGCCGGGACAAGGACTCTTTCATTTGCCTTTTAAACGGGAACAAAAGTCAGATTTTGCCAAAAGAAACGTGCAGTAACTCGACGGGAAAATGCATGTTAGCGGACCGGACATCGGCATGGAGTCCGAGGTGTTGCAGACTATTATCAGCTTTCTTTTCTCCTCCTAATTCACCACATCCAAGTCATAACAGCCCCATCTCAACTCCACGGGGTGCGCGTGCATTGAGATGGATGAGTCTGGGAGGACCAATAGGAAGCCTCTCCTGTAGAGACCTGCCCTCAGATGACCACCGACCCCCAGAGGTCCCGCAGCATCCTCTACATCCGGGTACTTTACAGTGAAACCTGCAGCGAGAGGACATGAAGAGAGACTGTGGAACTTCTCTCGGGATTTAACAAGGTAGGAATCTTCGTGTTTTAATGTTTATTCGCACCATGTTCTCTCGTTTCTAATTCGTTATTCTTTGTGTGTTTATGTTGCATTGTTTGCAGAAAGTGTATTGACACACTTACGCTGTGGCTTCTGTGCTTTTATCAATTAAATCATTTTAAAATACGCATTTATTTAAAAAGTAGAGTTAATTGGGACGTTATTTCTCTCCGTATTGGAACTGTTAGCATGTCATTTTAAAGAAGATCAGATTGGAAATTACGCACTAACACTTATCTTAATTTCTCCTGTTGGTTCTAACTGTTCCCTTTGGCTCGTACTGCTCCAGCATGTCTCCTTCTCGTGTCTTCATTTGTGTTCTGCCGTGACAGTAATGTGAGGTTTATAAAAAGCCTTCTAAAGACCGTCCGATTTATTTTGCAGTTACGCACGCGCTCATCTCCACTTATCCTTATTTCTCCCGTAAATTATAATTTCCTTTAAGCTCATGTTCCTCCAACAATTCTCACTATATTAGTGCAGTCTGTAAAACGCGAAAACAATGTAAGTTCCGGTTCGTCCCATTTCTGTTGGGAATGCCGCACGCTTCCTAATTGAAGGTATCTCCTTAGCTCGTATCCTTCCAACATGTCCCTTCCTCATGTCTTTATTCTCGTTCTGCATTGGCAGCACCGTGGGTCCATAAAAGGCTTCATTAATGCTGACCTCTGCTCCGGCCCTCGGTGTGTAATCGGTGTCGTGACCCTGGTTGTCTCTATTTACCGGCTGCCTGCTAAACGCTTCTTGAAACCATCTGATGTGTCCTCTCGGCTGGAAATACTGCACCGTGTGCCGTCCCGTTAAAGCGTGCACTGTGTTTACTTAACATGCAATAAAGCTGCACAGGATTAAGCTGGAGGACGTTTTCATTTTGAAATATTTAGAAAAAAGTCCGGATAAGTTGGAGGCGTGATTCGTTAACGAAAGATTTATCGTTACAGGAATTGCGGATTAATTCCGTTTCGTTTTAAATATTTAATTTGGATCCTTTGTGCTATTTCTATTTCTATTCCTTCCTTTTGAAATATGTGATATTATATACAGGGAGTGGACATATCAGAATAAGACGGAAATAATGTGATTTTAATATATCTGCATCTCCTGATTCAGTCGATCCATTTTATTCTTAGAACATTAAATTAAAAGGATCTCTTATATTATAAACAAATCGATCCAGGTGTGGTCAGCCGTGTCTTTTTTGAGATTGTAAGGACTATTAAGGTGAATCATTTGAGCACCAGACCCAAAGAATCAAACAAAGAAACCACATTTTATTTGTATAGATCTGCTTTTCCTCATTCTGTCGAGGTGAATTATTCTTACCTCTACTTTGGATCTTCCTTTAGGCTTCCTCGCATTTTGAAACAACATCGATCCAGGTGGTCAGCTGTTCATTAAACTTTATTCGGACTGTTAGGGTTACTCCTCGAAAAATAAAATCTATCTGGTCCGCCTGCATGGATTATGAGAGACGAACAGGGGACGAGACGAACGTCTGCTTTTCCTCATTCACTCGAGGTGAATTCTACCGAAATAATTTGTAGTTCTATTTCGTAAAAATGAAATAAACCACATTTTTTATATATATCTGCTTTTCCTGATTCACCCAAAATGTTACTGAAATTATTTGCATCTCTATTTTGGATATTCTTTTAGGCTTCCTCACATTTTGAGAGGAAATCAATCCAGGTGGTCAGCCGTGTCTTTTTTTAGATGTCTTGCATTAAACTTTCATAAGGACTGTGAGGGCGACTGGAGACTGTCGTGGATCCTTTGAGTCCAGCAGGGCGTGGAGAAACCCAAACAAGACGATACGTCTGCTTCTCCTCATTCTCTCGCCGCTTCCTGATTTTATTTGTCGCTCTATTTTGTATTTCTTTTAGGCTTCTCTCATTGGAGGAAATCAATCCAGCCTGACAGGAAGTCAGCCTGCCTTGTTCTGGTTTCTTTCATTAATCTTTTATCTCTCTCTCTCTCCCAGGTCTCCCCCCTCCTCATGTCGGTGTCCCTGTCCTCCCTCCAGACCTCCATGATGATGATGAAGGGCTATCCTCTTCATCACCCTCATCATCATCCTCTCCCCCTTCCTCATCCTCACCCCCAATACATGGACTTCTTCCAGCACAACCTGCTCCACCCTCTGAAGTCTTTGGGCCGCCTGGTTTCGGACTCTCTGCAGGGAGGAGGAGGAAGGAGGAGAGGAGGAGAGGAGGAAATCCACCTTTCAATCTTCAGGAACACATCCTCACCTCCTCCTCTTCCTCATACCTCACCTCAGATTTCTGCAGTCCGCTCAATGAAAGCATCTCCTCCTCCTCCTCCTCCTCCTCTTCCTCCCCGCCCAAAGACACCCTTCTTCGGAATCGCAGCGCAGAAATCTCCGGGGAGAATCGGAATTCTTTTAATTTCAGCGAGGAGCAGCTCTTCATGGTTCTGTACGGATACTCCGGGGGTCCGGAGAGGAGCGGGGGCCACGCCATCTCCGGGCTCACCCTGCCCGAAAAGACCGGTGAGAGAACGGAGGAAATGATAGAGTAGAATCCTTTCTTGTCATCATGCAGGTCCAATGAGATGAGAGCTGCTGCCTTCTTTAAGCTGCCGTCCAACATACAGCAAACTAAGCACACTCAGGAGGAGACGACTTACAAGCATGCACACTTCAACACGCAGATAGAGTTAAAGTGCAGGAATCTATCGCTTTAAGTGCAAATAAATATGTTTGAATGTGTGTACAAATATATATATATATATATATATATATAGGCCTATTGTGTCGGTGCAAGCTGGAGTTTAGTGCAACTATTGCTCTGTCTTTAAGTCTGATTGTCTTGGCTTGATTAAGTCAGCTATCGTTTCTTAAAAAGTAGCAAGCATTTTAATTGAAATAATAGAAAAACAAATATCCACCGTCGGTTGACTCCAAAGGTCGGTTTCTAATGATCGCTTATATTCAGTGAAACATCGATACCGGCTTGAATGACCCCAGAAGCTCACTGAACCCTTTTCCTTCCAGTGCCCGGCTCTCACCACCTGCCGCTGAACAAAGACACGCTGGACCTTCCGGAAGGTAAGCCGGGCACCCTTCATCCCAATCTGCTTTACTGTTCTGCTCTCATGGTGGTGGGACTGATGGTTAACCCGGTTCTCTGGTTCTTCAGGGCCTGAACCTGGTGCAGGCGTCCTGGGGAGACGTGTCTCACTGCGGTGTGTTCACGGACACCAACAACATCCCGAAGGGGACGAGATTCGGACCCTTCAGAGGAAAGCTAGTGAACACCAGCGAGATCAAAACGTACGACGACAACACGCTGATGTGGGAGGTAAGGACTTTCCCACTGCTCGGGTCGTATACCTAAATCTCTGCTTGAGCCGGTTCCCTTTCATATTTCACATAATGAGTAAAGTCTGTGGCCTCCCGAGAGTCTGTTCAGGTGCTGGTTCCTAAAGTGAGAACTAGGTACAACAAGCTTTTCAACATGCTGCCCTTGGGCTTGGAAGACAGTAGGAGCTCAATGTTTACTTCAGAGTAGCTCAACATCAGAAATGAGCATGCTTGATGTCTCTCTCCATAATGAGCATGCTTGATGCCTCTCTCCATAGAGGCTGAGTCATCATGTTCATCACAGAGCTATCATCTGCCTCAAGCAGTCCTGATGCTCTTCTGGGTCATCACACATCCTGTCCTGTTCACAGCTACAGTTGATGCCCTTGTTAGCATGCTACTCTCATGCTGGAAGAGGACACTCACTAGTCTCCCAGCAATAAGGAGATTCTGATTCTGATCTTCCTCTCTGTGCTTCCAGGTGTTTGAGAACGGCCGCCTGAGTCACTTTGTGGACGGCAGAGGGGGGTCTGGGAACTGGATGTCTCTGGTGAAATGTGCTCGTTTCCCAGAGGAGCAGAACCTCACGGCGGTACAGATCCAGGGTCAGATCTTCTACGAGGCGTGTAAAGAGATCCGGCCCGGACAGGAGCTGCTGGTCTGGTACGGAGACTGTTACATGCAGTTCCTCGGGATCCCCACTCACCCTGAAGGACCCCCGAAATGACGGAAACGGCACCGTGGAACCTCCCTCTGAAGGTCAGCATACAAAAAACCTCTCTGTAACACACACACACACACACCTCTCTGGTTCTTTTAAAGGTCTCCTATCACCAGAGGTGGGAAGTATTGTAGTACAAATACTTCGTTACTGTACTTAAGTACATATTTACTCCACAACTTTTTTTTCTGACGACTTTTTACTTTGACTTCTCTCATGTTGAACTCAAATACCTGTACTTTCTACTTCTCTCATGTTGAACTCAAATACCTGTACTTTCTACTTCTCACATGTTGAACTCAAATACCTGTACTTTCTACTTCTTACATGTTGAACTCAAATACCTGTACTTTCTACTTCTTACATGTTGAACTCAAATACCTGTACTTTCTACTTCTCTCATGTTGAACCCAAATACCTGTACTTTCTACTTCTCTCATGTTGAACCCAAATACCTGTACTTTCTACTTCTTACATGTTGAACTCAAATACCTGTACTTTCTACTTCTTACATGTTGAACTCAAATACCTGTACTTTCTACTTCTCTCATGTTGAACTCAAATACCTGTACTTTCTACTTCTTACATGTTGAACTCAAATACCTGTACTTTCTACTTCTTACATGTTGAACTCAAATACCTGTACTTTCTACTTCTTACATGTTGAACTCAAATACCTGTACTTTCTACTTCTTCATGTTGAACTCAAATACCTGTACTTTCTACTTCTTACATGTTGAACTCAAATACCTGTACTTTCTACTTCTCACATGTTGAACTCAAATACCTGTACTTTCTACTTCTTACATGTTGAACTCAAATACCTGTACTTTCTACTTCTTACATGTTGAACTCAAATACCTGTACTTTCTACTTCTCTCATGTTGAACTCAAATACCTGTACTTTCTACTTCTCTCATGTTGAACTCAAATACCTGTACTTTCTACTTCTCTCATGTTGAACTCAAATACCTGTACTTTCTACTTCTTACATGTTAAACTCAAATACCTGTACTTTCTACTTCTCTCATTTTCCGTTGGTCACCATGGAAACATTCGTTAGCTAACAATGACATTATTGTTCTATTGATATAAAGGGAGGTTAGGTACTCTTTAAAGCAGCTGCTAGCTATGGGTACTTTTTACTGAAGTACACTTCAAAGCCTCTTTACTTTTACTTGAGTAAAGAAGTTTAGTCAGTACTTCTACTTTCACCAGAGTATTTTTGAACATGAGTATCTGTACTTCTAATTGAGGAAAGGATGTGTGTACTTCTACTTGTAAAGGTGTGTGTACTTCTACTTGAGGAAAGGATGTGTGTACTTCTACTTGAGTAAAGGATGTGTGTACTTCTACCATCTCTGTCCACCATGCAAAATGCACGTGCACTAAACATCACTGTATTTCTCCCCTTCCTGCAGATTCCGGCGAGGGGTTCAAGTGCGACCGCTGTGGGAAGGTGTTTGCCTACAAATACTACAGAGACAAGCACCTGAAGTACACTCGCTGCGTGGACCAGGGCGACAGGAAGTTCCCGTGCCACCTCTGCACACGCTCCTTCGAGAAGAGAGACCGGCTGAGGATCCACATCCTGCACGTGCACGAGAAGCACCGGCCGCACAAGGTACTGAAACTGATGATTTACTGCAGGGTGTCAGTTTCATTTCATTTCTACTTATCTGACGACGCTGCAGAGACGTGCACGACGCGTCTTAGTGCCAACATGTGGGGCTGAACGAACAGACAGTTATTAGGCCTCTTCAAAAATGCACTTAGTTTCGCTAAAATGGACATCACGGCAATATAATACAACATACCGTACTTGTCGGACTATAAGCCGCGACTTTTTCCCCCATTGTTTGTGTACCGCTAACGGCCACTAGGGGACCTCCTGAATCTATGGATTTTACAGGTAAAATTAACCGCCTTTAACCCTACGGGCTCTAGGACCGGTCCGCGCCCGCCACCTTTAACTCTACGGGCTCTAGGACCGGTCCGCGCCCGCCACCTTTAACACTACGGGCTCTAGGACCGGTCCGCGCCCGCCACCTTTAAGCGGCGGGCTCCAGCAGGAGAAGCTGGAGGCCGGGAAAGAGCGAGACAGGTAGCGCGCCAAAGTGAAAAGTGGAACCGAGAGACAGAACGAGAGCGAGACAGACGGACAGTTTAGCTGCTGGGGCTCATATGCAGGCGCGCTTTGTAGTCCGAAAAGTACGGTATATTTAATCGCAGACATTGCACTGCACTGTGATACTTTTTAAAATGAGTTTAAGATTTCTTCTAGAAAGAGATATGACGAATCGAAATAAGTTTGACTCGGAAATATCTTGTATCATGTATGTCATCATGTATTGTGTGTGTGTGTGTGTGGTGTGTGTGTGTGTGTGTGTGTGTGTGTGTGTTGCAGTGCTCGGTGTGTGGAAAGAGCTTCTCTCAGTCCTCCAGTCTCAACAAACACATGAGGGTTCACTCCGGAGAGAGACCTTACAAGTGTGTGTACTGCAACAAGGTGAGAGAGGACACTTCCTTTTAAGAACAAGGACACTCTGAAGTGCTACACCCTGAGCCTTTAGACGGGAACGTAGATAAAGAAATAGATGTATCGGATTAGCTCGAGTCAAATAAGGAAATGAAGAGAAAATCCACTTTGCATTGATTTAGTTTAAACGGCCTTTCTCAAGAACTAAAGTAAGACACGCTTTTATAAACTTAAATCACCACTTTGTATTTTTCATACATACATTACAACTTAATGATTTACCTCTCAGGGTTAGTCCATTTGAAACAACTGAAATAATTATATATAATATGATTTAAAATTCGCACGTCCCAATACTTCAAATATGTGTTTTCAAAAAGCATTTTAATTTAATTTCTTTAAAATATCATTGCTGATTCTGACCAGTTTCTCCTCCTCTTCCTCCTCTTCCTCGTTTGGATCCATTTACTCCTCCTCGTGTCACGGTGCATTTGCCTCGCGCCCCTCACCATTGTGTTCGGGGGGCTCGCACGCGCCGCGCAGACACTTACATGCTAATTATCGCCAGATGTGCCCCCCCCTCTTTGTCTGCAGATTATTTCTGAGTGTACTGCAGGAGGAAGAAGTCTTTGTGTCTTCTTCCGCGTGCCCTCCTCCTACTTTTATCACCGCGAGGGGTTCGATAATCCTCTTCATCGCCATCTCTGAATAAGAGAGAGGGGCATTTAGAAACGGTGGATAAAGAAACGGGAATTAAAAAGTTTGACTTGTTTTACTAGAGGGTTTTATTTAGTTTTGTATTTATTGATGTTCTTACCTATTTTGATTTGTTGTATATTTTTCGCCTCGCGCTCCTTTTCAATCATCGTTACATAAAGTCAGGAAACGGTCAGAATAGATGAGATGAAATGTTAGAGGTAATCTGAACTGTTACAGATACAGATTAACACGCGGGACATTATGGAATAAATTAATATGAACTCAGCTTCCAGAGAACTCGCGGACCACCTCTGCCTCGCTCTCAGTGTTTAAGAACAGCCCAGAGAGTCAGACCCGCCTGTTCCGCGCCGCATTTCACTGACTGTCCTTTACTTTATGTATTTTTATTCTAACCTTTTATCCCCTTAAAGGTAGGTCCTTCACTTCAGAAACACTTGTTGTTATATTCCACGAATGCTCTTAACATCCCGATAGCAATGAATGAGGCGCTGTAGAAAGCTCCACCAATCATCTGGCTCGGCCCGGCTAGAGTAACTGGACGGCCTACCTGCCTGTCAGCCTTCATCTGGGCACAAACTTATCTCGTGCCCTCATTGGTCATGTGCGCGTGCGTGTGTGTTGGAGTCTGTGAGGAAGTCTGAAGGAAGCGGCAGATTTTTTTCGGCTGCGTATTTTCAAATTCTCGCGCACTCGAGCTGGTTTCTCCGTTCTCACCTTTAACCTTTTTTATATCACCATATTGTATTCAATACGCTCCTTAGATGGCTTTGTATTTCCTCCTCATAGCCTCGTGAAGCACCTTCAGATGACGTTGTTTTAAAGTGTGCTTTCTAAATGAAATGTATTATTATTATATTATTAAAGTGTCCTCTCTCCTCAGGCCTTCACCGCCTCCTCCATCCTGCGCACGCACATCCGGCAGCACTCCGGGGAGCGGCCCTTCAAGTGCGCGCACTGCGGGAAGGCCTTCGCCTCGCACGCGGCTCATGACAGTCACGTGCGGCGGACTCACGCGAAGGACCCGCCCCCCCCCTGCGATCTGTGCGGGGCCATCTTCAAGGAGGACAAGGAGCGCAAACTCCACGTGAAGAACCACCTCGGTGAGACATGGTGCACATTTAAATGCGTGTTTAAGGCCTAACAAGCGATTTTTTTATTTGTATTAATATTTTTGTATATGTATTTTAATTTGTATTATTAGTGTTATTTTATTAGTAGTATTTTATTATTATTATATACTTTTAAAAACCGTTTCTTTGTCGTTTTTATTTAATTTTACGGTTATAATTTGGATTTCCACTTTTGAGTCGATATAAGAAACAAGTGAAACATGTATTTGAATATAATGAGAATAATATTTTACATGATCCCTTCATAAGGTGTTATTACCTAGAATATGGGAATCTAAATATCTTTTTAGGGTGTTGATAAATGAATGTTTTGTATATGCAAGTAATTTAAACATTTAAATGCATTTCAGGGTAAGCCATGCATGTGGGACTTTTAACGTCTTTGTGTGACAGAATGCGCAAATGAAAGCTTGTTAATGCGGTTACATTCTAAGTATATCATTGTGTATATCATCATATCTGAAGCTGCAACACGAAAGATGTGTGCATGGTCACTTGACTACGCGCGTGTGTCTCGCTCTGCAGACAGACGAATCCCGGACAGCACCGGTCTTCCCATTTCTCCGGACGCTGGACTTCTGGAGAAGGACATTCCCAAACCACAGAAGACGTTTCCTCACAGCGGCATCACGGTTTTAAATCAGGAGTACCGGCCCTGGAATTAGATGAACTGTGAACCGAGTGCAAATGCTGCTTCATGATAACAACAGCTCTATAATTAAAAGTCTTTTTAAATAGGCTTCTCATAATTTAATTTGTTGGCAGAAATGTCGAAATCTATTTAATATATGTTGTTGTTTGTTGTCTTAAACTCTGTTTTGTGAACCACAATAATAACAGCTATTATTTAATTATAACGCTTGAAAAGCTCTTTGGGTCCGAGCCTGTTTGTGGATAAAATGATTGTTGTCTTAATTTATTCTGTATAATAATGTTTCGTACGTCCGGCTGCAGAAGCTTTGTTTACTTTGTTTACTGAGCCTTTTCACGATCAACAAATAAAAACATCAGCGCATGGAAAACAAATAGTTGCTTTTGGTTTATGAGAAAATGAGAATTTAACAACTTAAAATGTCCCTTTTTAAATGTATATTATTACACATTGTAGTTCATGCACATGTCTGGCTTAAGACCGAATGATTTGATCCAGAAATGTCTCAAATAATCATCATTTAAAAATAAAGGGACTTCATTCTTTCCCAAATTAATGAAATTACATTTTATTCTGTTCTCCTCGCAAAAGAACTCGGTGTCCATCCGCGTGTTCAATAATTCAGACAATGCTCTCTGTGTTGGTTAACATATCTGCACGTGTGTGTGTGTGTGTGTGTGTGTGTGTGTGTGTGTGTGTGTGTGTGTGTGTGTGAAGCTGGTTGTGATGGATTGGAGTGTGCACGCTGGCAGTAAAGTGAACAAACCCCTCTGGAGCTAATGAATGAGAATAGAGTGCAGCAGTGAGGTGGTCTGCTGGAGACAAAGAGCTCGGCCTGACGGACATCTGCCCCTCGCCAACTGCCCCACGTGTCCACACATCTTCTCCGACCGGGGCGAGACGCGAGCGGAGACTTTACTCGAGTGGAAGTCAGTTATTGTCACACGAGGAGTCCCAGGCTGCTCCAAGCAGTAAACCCATGTGAGACTAAGCTGCGCGAGAGGAAGGATTGCACATAGTATTTCATGACGTCAAAGTATTTCCCTGCTGCCACTCAAGTGAAAGTAGCATCAACACAGAGCGGGATGCACGAGTCCTGCAAGACCATCATTAGCCTCAATATATACTTTAAGATTCAAAGGTGTTACTGTCATACGAGAAGTCCCAGCGATCATCGTAAACATACTTCAGACAACTGGGCAAGAGGAAGGTGAAGGAGACATTGTGCAGGGTTAAAAGTCAAAGGAAGTCACGTGGCCATTTCAACATAACACAACATTGATATCGCTTGACTTTATTTTCTGTAAAGTTGGTGTAAAAGTTCAACATCTACCTCTTAGTGTGTGTGTGTGTGTGTGTGTGTGTGTGTTCGTGTTCCAGCTGTCAGCAGCGTGAGGTCTGACGGATGAAACAGTGTCCATCTTTTGTGTCTCTGCTCTGAAATGTCACCTTTAACCTCGGGGTCAATTCACACCGAGACGTGATGCTAAGTGAGAGCTGACACACACGCATCCGTAAGAGAAGAGGGATCAAGCAGGAAGGGAAGGACACGAGAAGATAACTCGGAGGTCTTTGAGATGCTTGAAGTGAAATCTGCCCTGTTTTGGCCATAAGGTGTTTAAATCAGACTTCCCGCGAGACACAGAGACAAAGCAAAAAGCACAGGAAACAAGAAGGACACGAGAAGATAACTCGGATGTCTTGGAGATACTTGATCTGAAATCTCCCTGTTTGGCCATAACGTGTTTAAATCAGACGTGTTGTCGCGCGGTGTGTGTATGCTGTGCACCGGGCGGACGGCAGGCTTCAGGGTCAGAGGTCTCCTCCTCGCTGAATGTCTGACAGCCTCCCTCTCCCTTCAAATAGCCGGAATATGGATGCTTGAACAAGTGTAGATCACCCTGCGCCTCCCATGTTTACAACCCCCGAGGTCCCATCAGGGCCGCTCTGTGAAGAGAGAGGACCCTCCCCTTTGTGCAGGGGAGGAGGAGGGGAGGACACAAACAGAAAGACAGAAGGAGAGACGAGGACAATGATCTGCCAGAGCTGAAATACTGACATTGTTAGCGAGCCGTGCTGAAAGACTGGTTTTACTAGCTGCTCTGTGATTGGCTGCTTTTTCACTTCCAGACAACCTGAGGTCCTCAAACTCTACTTGTGTTGTAATGCTCTTACTCTGCAAACATGTGAAATCTTGCCAAGTGTATCTGTCTCATTTCAAGTCAGAATATGTCGTTCCACTTGATACAAGACTTAAAAAGTGAAGTCTTGTTTTTAAGCATCCTTTGAAGTCAAAGCCTCTTAAAAACATCTTATTTTAACTAACGTGAGAGAGATGAACACGTCTGAGCATTTCTGCCTTACTTGTTACAAATTCTCTGATTCTGGTCAAAGATAAGTTCCCAGCGAAATACAAGATCTCATTTCTAATTCTCCCGTCTTTACTTTGAGGAGTCTCACCGCGCCATTTTGTACTTCTTCCATCGGCAGAGAAAACACCGTGTTTGTATTGTACATTTACTCGTTTTTGGAGCAGATGTAAGTCGAGTATAAAAACATGACTTTGTTCATCTGCTTAGAAGTCTTTTAACTTGTTTTAGCACCTACTGTATTTACAATGTTGTGTTAAACCATCTCTCTTCTGAATCTGTTATGCCGTGTTGTTTATGTGTTGAGTTCCTTTCTGTTGTCTTCTGCACTTTGAAAGGCCTCTGCGTCTGAACATGTGCTTTATAAATAACATTACCTCTCCAAGGACACACAAAGAAGGACAGAAGGACAGATGACAGAGCTGAAATACTGACATTGTTCGCGAGCCGTGCTAAAAGACCGGTTTCACTAGCGCCTCTGTGATTGGCTGATTTAAGGCTCGGGGCTCCAGGATGCAGGAATTTTGATCCGTGCCGTTAATGCGGATTGATTTCACACTTAACCTCCTGGCATTAAGCCTCCAGAGGGCCGTCCGCCACATTAATCTCTGTATCAATGTGATATTAGTGATAGCAGCGTGACGGTTTCACTGAGGCATTACTCTCAACAGAATAACAACAACAACAACAACAACACCGTGTATTGATATAAAGAATGGCTGCTGCTCCACCTGTGAGCGGCATCTCGTCCTGATGGAGATCTCTCTGTCCGCTAAGCTAGTGCAGCTGAGTGGTCAAAGGCTCTGATGTATTAGCCCCTATTGATTTCCTAATAGCTGTCAGTGTGTGTGTGTGTGTGTGTGTGTCAGACTCTCAGCTGATGGACTCGTAAAGTCACCACAGCTCTGCTCCATCTGTGTCTCAGTCTGCTTGAAACCACACGAGAAACTAATCGAAGACGAAGCAGAAGTTCGAAGCTTTAAACTGTTTCCCTGCCTCATTTCAAACCGTAATATATCCCATTTAAAAACATACTTTATTTCACGTGTGTTGGGGCATTCAGACTCACTCGCAATTTATCGAACCAGGAATGTTCCAATGGAAAAGTAGTCCTTCACATAATGGAGGCGTTGGCATCGAAACACAAATGTGTAGTGAAAGCTTCGAACACAACTTGTTGATTTCGTTGTTTATTGTTATCAGACTACAGAGTATTCAATTGTTATTTAAATATTTCGTTTAGTTATTGCATTAATTTGTATAGTGCTGCATCATGTCTGCATCATCTTTTGTTTCATTTGTATTTTCTTTGGTTTTACTCGCTCGAAATAAATAAACTAAACCTGAAGGACACCAATCTGTACCATCAACCTGGATGTTTAACGATTTCTTAAATGGTACCGTGCTATTAATTTATTCCGCAAATGTGTGGAAGAAGATACCCTGAGGTCTAAAGGTGAGGATACGTGTTCTTACTCAGACCAAACGGTTCCAAAATATGTCCAAAGGAAGCGAGATAATTAGACACTGCACTTGTATTCACTGCATTTCTCGTATTTATTTAAATCTCATTTACATTTTGAACTTTGTTATCGCGCATGTAAATGTTCTAATGAATTGCTTTAGGTGGAAAGATGTTACACCAGCTGTAACCTCATCTTAGTTCCTTGTATCTGTTTCCCGCAGCGCGTGGAGCCTGCTCTCGTGCTGTGAGGCCAGAGTCCTCTCCAGAGTCCTCTCCAGAGTCTCCAGAGTCATGTGAGTGAAATCCTCTGAAAGGCTGCAGCGAGCCTGAGATGATGGGCTTCAGGTCGGAGCTGTTGTTCTCCGGTGATTTCCACGGGGAGCAGGAGACACACATCCAACACTGTCTGCACCCAGTGTGTGTGTGTGTGTGTGTGTGTGTGCGTGTGTGTGTGTGTGTGTTCTAGGTGGGATTGATGAGTGAGAGGCAGATGGCCTTATCCTGCTCTGTGGGGGCTGGTGTAGGTTCCACTGTAGTCCCGTGGGGCAACACATTTTGGCCCTAACCCCACCGGCCCCCGACACACACACACACACACACACACACACACACACACACACACACACACACACACACAAACTCTCTATTAACCCAAGCAAACCCCAAAGTTATAGGGGCTGTGCATTGGGGAGATCTATCCATCCATCCATCTATCTATCTATCTATCTATCTCTCTATCTATCCATCCATCTATCTATCCATCCATCTATCTCTCTATCTATCTCTCTATCCATCCATCTATCTATCTATCTATCTCTCTATCTATCTCTCTATCTCTATCTATCTCTCTATCTCTCTATCTATCCATCTATCCATCCATCCATCTATCTCTCTATCTCTCTATCTATCTCTCCATCTATCTATCCATCCATCTATCTCTCTATCTATCTCTCTATCATCCATCTATCTATCTCTCCATCTATCTCTCTATCTATCTATCTATCTATCTATCCATCCATCTCATCTATCTCTCTATCTATCTCTCATCTATCTATCCTCCATCTATCTCTCTATCTCTCTATCCATCCATCCATCTATCTATCTATCTCTCCATCTATCTCTCTATCTATCTATCTATCTATCCATCTATCCATCTATCCATCTATCTCTCTATCTCTCTATCTATCTCTCCATCTATCTATCCATCCATCTATCTCTCTATCTATCTCTCTATCCATCCATCTATCTATCTATCTCTCCATCTATCTCTCTATCTCTCTATCTATCTATCTATCCATCATCCATCCATCTATCTCTCTATCTATCCATCTATCTCTCCATCTATCCATCCATCCATCTATCCATCTATCTCTCTATCCATCTCTCTATCTCTCCATCCATCTACCCCTCCATCTCCCTTCTCTTGTATCCACCCCCCTGCAGAGAGAGTAAATCTTGTATGTTGTCGTGTGTTTTTGTCATGCGTGACGTTAGAAAGTGTTTCAGGCTTCTTCTCTCCATGACGCTGCGCTTTACAAAAGTTCCCGGTGTGCTATCTGTGTGTCTGTATGCACCCGACTGTGTGAGTGATGGAGCAGCTACTGTCTCACACACACACACCACACACACACACACACACACACCACACCACACACGAATAAAATATAATTATGACATACAAGACATTAAGAAATGGCAGCCTTCGTTCTTACGACTAACCCATGCACGTTCTGAATCTGTCCTGACGGGGCGTGACGGTGGGCGACGGGCGCCTTGTGGTCGTGTCGCCCCCTGTGGTGCCGGGCTCTATATCTCTCAGCGGGGTCTCGACAGGCCTTTAACTGATACTGTAGCACGGTGGGACCACATGCTGACGCGACACACTGAGCATGGTGCATGCTGGGAAAGTAAAATCTTTACATTGGGGAATATCTAATCCACTTTGAGATGAGCAACGGATACCTACGCACGACTTCACGTCACCGCCGCTGAGATGAAGGTGGCTAATGTCGGTCTTGATGACTTTTAGTCGCCTCGTTTAGACACTTGTAAGAAACCGTAACTTTTAAATGCACCAGTGGGGTGGGCCTGTTCGCACCCAGGCTTTAGGCTCCGGCAGAACTCTGCAGTCAGAGGTCGGAGGAGGGTTTAAATGTTGTATTTGAGAAAGCCTGAGACGAGTCCTCTCCGGTGAAAGCAGGGCGGCATGTGTCGTCCCCGAGGGAAGGATTTACAACATATGGACACTGTACTCCGGCCACATGCACATCCATGCACAGCGAGGTGACCTCTCTGCCTCCAAAGATGTTTCTGTTGGTTCAACTAATCCGGACTAAGCTGTCCATTTGGACCCACGCTGACGTATGGCCGACATCGACTGTTTGCTCTCGTCGGAGGGGGAGGGCGATGTGTCGGTTTTACATATCTGAAGATTTCCAGCCTCTTGAAGTGGATTAGCTCACAAGCACTCCTGTCTCTTCCTCACTTCTTCTTCTTCTCCTCTTCTTCCTGCAGGAGCGGCCACACTGGACAGCTGGTGATTGATCTCCCGGTAAAACATCATAAGTGAACCACACTGTGCACCGAAACCTGAAATGCATGTAAACTCCAATACATGGACACACATATCCATCTGTAGCTGCCTGTCACATCTGAGAGAGTTAACGGCGCAGAGACAAGAGAGGGAAAGTGCTTTATCAGCGTTAGTTCCCTCCTCGTTGGGTTGATTTGAGAAGCTAGGACGTTAGCATGTGAGGCAGCAAAGGGTTAAGCTTTAAAGGACCTCCTTTGGCTCTTCACATGTCGTCATACAGAAGGGGTTTAGATATCTTTCAAGTTGATGTCTGGCTTTAAATTGGGAAAGGATGACAGTCGTTATGTCGCGGTATGACAAATTGCAAGAAGATCCGGCCTCGTTATAAGTATTCAGCCATGACATGTATAATATTTTAGATATGTCACATTTCCTCAACTCCAAACATACTCTGGAAACACCGGCCATCCTCTCAAGGCTTGGTTAGCAGTTGTTGCCCGATGTGACAATACATTTGAGTCACTTTGACACAAAACATGTTGAAATAAAGAAGTTTAATCAGTGGCTGAAATCAAGATAACACTCGTATCATGCATGCCGCTACAGCAACAGGCTAGTTTGATGCTAACACGTTGAAGTCAGGGTCAATATCCTCCTCTGTCAGCCGTTCAACCCCCCCACAGGTTGTTCAGTCTGTGCCGCTACTCTGCTATTGTTCACGGGACAATTGACCGTGACCCGGGGGCCGCTCCCCGAGGCCTGCAGAGGTCAGAGGGGAGCGGGTGAGGCTGTTTAGCCGCTCGCTGGAGGCCTGCCTGCCTGTTTAAGCACCTGATGCTCCACGCAGGCGGTGGTCCAGCAGAGTGCTGACAGTGATGGAGGACGAGGCGCCGCTGAGTGCACTACCACAGCTAAGGGTTCATGTTATCTGTTGGTTTCTCCTTCTCCCCCCCCCCGACCCTGAGTCATGATGGCTTTCTGACAGCAGAGCTGGAAGACAAAAGCCCCCTCGTCCTGTTGAAACATTCATGAAGCCTTATGACCCTCTCCTGCACCTAATGTACCCTAACATGCCTTTATGGCTTCCCTCTAGCCTAGCACCACCTTAGTGCTTCTTCCCGGCATCTAACTTCTTAACACCCCGCCACCGTCCTCTTTGAAGCCCGTTCAGCAGTCTGATGGAGACGCTTCGCCCTAACCGAGATGCTAAAAGTACACACATCCTTTCCTCCGGTAGAAGTACAGATACTCGTGTTTAAAAATACTCTGGTGAAAGTAGAAGTACTGACTAAACTTCTTTACTCAAGTGAAAGTAAAGAGGCTTTGAAGTGTCCTTCAGTAGAAAGTACCCATAGCTAGCAGCTGCTTTAAAGAGTACCTGACCTCCCTTTATATCAATAGAACAATAATGTCATTGTTAGCTAATGAATGTTTCCATGGTGACCAACGGCAACATGACAACGTTTCCATTGGTCCCTCTTCTTTAGAGAAGACCAGGAAGTGATGGATACACGGATCGTGATCCAACCAATAGGCACGCAATGACTCTAAATAATAATGACCACGCACCAACACACATTCAGACTAAAGGAACCAGCTGTTTGGGAAATGAGAGAAGTAGAAAGTACAGGTATTTGAGTTCAACATGAGAGAAGTAGAAAGTACAGGTATTTGAGTTCAACATGTAAGAAGTAGAAAGTACAGGTATTTGAGTTCAACATGTAAGAAGTAGAAAGTACAGGTATTTGAGTTCAACATGTGAGAAGTAGAAAGTACAGGTATTTGGGTTCAACATGAGAGAAGTAGAAAGTACAGGTATTTGAGTTCAACATGAGAGAAGTAGAAAGTACAGGTATTTGAGTTCAACATGTGAGAAGTAGAAAGTACAGGTATTTGGGTTCAACATGTAAGAAGTAGAAAGTACAGGTATTTGAGTTCAACATGTGAGAAGTAGAAAGTACAGGTATTTGAGTTCAACATGTAAGAAGTAGAAAGTACAGGTATTTGAGTTCAACATGTGAGAAGTAGAAAGTACAGGTATTTGGGTTCAACATGAGAGAAGTAGAAAGTACAGGTATTTGAGTTCAACATGTGAGAAGTAGAAAGTACAGGTATTTGAGTTCAACATGTGAGAAGTAGAAAGTACAGGTATTTGGGTTCAACATGTAAGAAGTAGAAAGTACAGGTATTTGAGTTCAACATGTGAGAAGTAGAAAGTACAGGTATTTGAGTTCAACATGTAAGAAGTAGAAAGTACAGGTATTTGTGTTCAACATGTAAGAAGTAGAAAGTACAGGTATTTGAGTTCAACATGAGAGAAGTAGAAAGTACAGGTATTTGTGTTCAACATGTAAGAAGTAGAAAGTACAGGTATTTGAGTTCAACATGTAAGAAGTAGAAAGTACAGGTATTTGTGTTCAACATGTAAGAAGTAGAAAGTACAGGTATTTGAGTTCAACATGTAAGAAGTAGAAAGTACAGGTATTTGTGTTCAACATGTAAGAAGTAGAAAGTACAGGTATTTGAGTTCAACATGTAAGAAGTAGAAAGTACAGGTATTTGAGTTCAACATGTAAGAAGTAGAAAGTACAGGTATTTGTGTTCAACATGTAATAAGTAGAAAGTACAGGTATTTGAGTTCAACATGTGAGAAGTAGAAAGTACAGGTATTTGGGTTCAACATGTAAGAAGTAGAAAGTACAGGTATTTGAGTTCAACATGTGAGAAGTAGAAAGTACAGGTATTTGAGTTCAACATGTGAGAATAGAAAGTACAGGTGTTTGAGTTCAACATGTAAGAAGTAGAAAGTACAGGTATTTGAGTTCAACATGTGAGAAGTAGAAAGTATAGGTATTTGAGTTCAACATGTAAGAAGTAGAAAGTACAGGTGTTTGAGTTCAACATGTAAGAAGTAGAAAGTACAGGTATTTGAGTTCAACATGTGAGAAGTAGAAAGTATAGGTATTTGAGTTCAACATGTAAGAATTAGAAAGTACAGGTGTTTGAGTTCAACATGTGAGAAGTAGAAAGTATAGGTATTTGAGTTCAACATGTAAGAAGTAGAAAGTACAGGTATTTGAGTTCAACATGTAAGAAGTAGAAAGTACAGGTATTTGAGTTCAACATGTGAGAAGTAGAACGTACAGGTATTTGAGTTCAACATGTAAGAAGTAGAAAGTACAGGTATTTGTGTTCAACATGTAAGAAGTAGAAAGTACAGGTATTTGTGTTCAACATGTAAGAAGTAGAAAGTACAGGTATTTGAGTTCAACATGTAAGAAGTAGAAAGTACAGGTATTTGTGTTCAACATGTAAGAAGTAGAAAGTACAGGTATTTGAGTTCAACATGTGAGAAGTAGAAAGTACAGGTATTTGTGTTCAACATGTAAGAAGTAGAAAGTACAGGTATTTGTGTTCAACATGTAAGAAGTAGAAAGTACAGGTATTTGAGTTCAACATGTAAGAAGTAGAAAGTACAGGTATTTGAGTTCAACATGAGAGAAGTAGAAAGTACAGGTATTTGAGTTCAACATGTGAGAAGTAGAAAGTACAGGTATTTGTGTTCAACATGTAAGAAGTAGAAAGTACAGGTATTTGTGTTCAACATGTAAGAAGTAGAAAGTACAGGTATTTGAGTTCAACATGTAAGAAGTAGAAAGTATAGGTATTTGAGTTCAACATGAGAGAAGTAGAAAGTACAGGTATTTGAGTTCAACATGTAAGAAGTAGAAAGTACAGGTATTTGAGTTCAACATGTAAGAAGTAGAAAGTACAGGTATTTGTGTTCAACATGTAAGAAGTAGAAAGTAGAGGTATTTGAGTTCAACATGTAAGAAGTAGAAAGTACAGGTATTTGTGTTCAACATGTAAGAAGTAGAAAGTACAGGTATTTGAGTTCAACATGTAAGAAGTAGAAAGTACAGGTATTTGTGTTCAACATGTAAGAAGTAGAAAGTACAGGTATTTGAGTTCAACATGTTAGAAGTAGAAAGTACAGGTATTTGAGTTCAACATGTGAGAAGTAGAAAGTACAGGTATTTGTGTTCAACATGTAAGAAGTAGAAAGTACCGGTATTTGTGTTCAACATGTAAGAAGTAGAAAGTACAGGTATTTGAGTTCAACATGTAAGAAGTAGAAAGTACCGGTATTTGTGTTCAACATGTAAGAAGTAGAAAGTACAGGTATTTGAGTTCAACATGTAAGAAGTAGAAAGTACTCCACTACTTCCCACCTCTGCAGGATAATAAGAAAGACCTCCATCCCGCTGCAGGTATGTGGACGGGTCTCCCTGGCTCCCAGTGTCATGTTCTTCATCTTCCTCCTCCTCCTCCTCCTCCTCCTCCTCCTCCTCCTCCTCCTCTCCTTCGTGGTGGTCATTGACAGTCTTTGTAAGCGGACTCCTCTGGGATGCATTGATCTGTTAAGATTGTCACTTTAAAGAAGCCCCATTAGGGTTAAAGGTCTGACAGTTGATATCAACATCCTCTGGTGTTGTGACGCAGGAAATAAAGGACAGAAAGGTCCGTGGACGGAGGCAGTCAAAATATTTCTCCTCTTGCATGTAGGGCTCTTCATCTATCTGTGAGTCGTTCAGTGTTCCAGATATACGCTGTTGAAATGTCTGCCAACTTTCTGATCCAATGGAACTAAAAAGTAGATGCTGCTTTATTCGACAAGAATAGTAGAAATATAATAAGTCCTACAAGAAAGTAAAACAGAAGATAGGTCCTTATTAAAACTCACCTTATTAATATAGCACCTTTCATTTAATCATGGAGTGCTTCACAGAGCTAGATTAATGCAGCACGGACACAACAGGAAAATAATATATAGCTTTTTGCAAAATACAACAATAAAAGGTGAATAAAAGTCACTAAAATAGGTATATTTTGGTGCTTATATTATAGAAAAAGGCAGAAATATCTTCCTCCGATAGCTCCACGATGCAACTTAAACTAAAACTAGATGTATAAATGGCACAACACGTAAGAGAAACAATATTTAGATTTAGCAGAAACTACTTTAAAACAGAGTGCGATCGAGCAGATTGACCTCCTCTTGTCATTGGGCCTGGACACTGTGTCCTCTGTGTGTGTCCAACCTTTATCCGTGTGTGTGTGTGTGTGTGTCTGCAGGGAGATCTGCCTCTCCTCGGCCTCCCCACTGTGTTTACCTCTCCGTGGTAAAAAAGGCCATATGCTAAATGCTCTTGTGTTACGGCTCTGGTTTCCGAGCCGCCCCACACGCACTCCCAACATCAAGCACTGGCCGACACATAAGCCGAATCACGGCCTATAAAGTGGAGCAGCATTGATCTGTTTATGCTTTTTGAACAATCTCCCAACACATGAGATTCATCTCGGCCACAGACAATCTTCTGATGGTCATTGATTCATCTGGTAACACCGGGACAATTAATTAGAGCTGGCAATCACTGCTGCTGCTGCTTCACGCAGTCGATCAGTGTCCAGCATCATCACTTACACGGGGACGCTTCAATAATGCAATAATGCAACCACATAAATACTGCGCCTGGTTTATTCATCCATACACTCTATAGATATACTATTATATACTATTGTTATGTGTATAATGACAATAAACGGCTTTAACTTTAGATATGGATACATCGGAATCAGAATTACTTGTGAATTAAGTGAATCTAAACTAAATTAAATATTGAAAACTACAAAAACACAAGGCTATTTCCATCCCGTCTTCTTTGAGACTATAATAAAACACACATTTACTAACTCTGTCTGTTTTCGTCTGCAGATTTCTCCTCTCACAGCCTCAGATCCAGCGCCTGGATACGGGTCCAGGTTCCTGCCGTGCGGACTGAGGCTGGGAAAAGGAGTCTTTTTCATTACGGTCCTTGGTCTTGGAATGACCTTCAATCACGCCTCAAACTGAGGGCACTTGTCTCAATAGCATGTTTTAGATTGAAGTCGTCTGAGGTCCTCACCTCCAGCTGCTCGTGCCGTGACAAGCACCTTTCTGTCCTGATGTGCTCATGTAGGGACTACTTTTTGTCTTTTGTTTTCTTAGTTATGTTCTCTGTATTTTATATGTTTGTGTAACGCTGCTGCCTTCTTGGCCAGGTCAGCTTTGCAAATGAGATTCTATATCAATGCTTTTATCTGGTTAGGTAAAATAAAATACATAAATGAACCAAGAGTAAGCATCACATAATGCCTCATTTGCATATTTAACCATAACATGTCAGAAAACTTGTAATATAAAACATAATTGTGTTAATGTCAGTAAAGTAACGGGTTAGTTTCATGGTGATATCTGTTGGTTAATTTGTTTACTACAGGTCCCAGACTGCTTTATTGACGGTGTAGTATTGACTGACTAATATGGCTGAACATACGGTAAGAGTCGCTCCATACCTCTGATAATGTGCATTAATCAGAGGAAAACTGCCAGGCTCTGCACATATTCTCCTCACTTCGGGATTTAGAGGAGCCTGCTAAGTGTCTTTGAGGATAAAACGTGTTCCTGGCTTTCTTTTTTAATGGGTTTTGTAAAAGAGATTCCTCTACATGTCAACCTTCTCTTCAATCTTTACATACAAAACAACATGTCAAAGCATAGATCCAGGCACAAGTATATGCAGACAATGCACATGTGAAACAGCGATTTATATAATGCTTATCATTGTTGTCTCTAAATAGACAACACTACTATTTCTAAATTCATTTATATGGTAGTGTGTTTTTGTTTGGTCCACTTGTCAAATAACGGGATATCAAAATAGAAAAATTGTATCATCAAGATATTTCCCTCAGTAATAAAATAATTATAGATATGAAGGTGTCATAGGTTAACATTGTGGTGACCTTCAGAGCATTGATATACATCCTGTGATTTATCCACCTCAGCTTTTGTAATAATACAAACATCAGGAAAAGACAAATGCTTTGATACACATATTTAAGACTACAGCCTCTTTATAAGTGGGGTTGGGGATCCATTAACCAATTGATTAGAAGTCCTGTTGAACCACTTATCCAATGGGACTCACCTGTAGGTTGACATGATGTGTTTACCTTTCTGTCTGCAACTAACTGATTCAGCTGCAAACTGTATCTATACATGGGTGTAATGTAAGTAGGCTACATATACTCAAGGAAGCACTGTACTTAAAGAAACATAATGTCACTGTTTGACTCAAAGATAAGTCATTTTAATACCACTTGACTTGTATAATGGAGAAGTGTATCGCTGTCAGTCCCTCTGCTTATCAAAATACTGCCCTTGCACTTGTTGCTAACCGTATTGCTAACGTAATGCTAACGGCTAACTGCTGCTAATATTAATAACCAGTCTTTAACTGCAAACTAAATAATATTTTAAGGAGAACATGTTTCCCAAAGAGTTGTCTTCCTCCCTTGACTCTTTTTGTTTTACAGTTAGACAGAAAGCTTTACTTATTTATTGTATAGAGTTATGGCAGCTAACAGCTAACTTACGCTAATAGTAGCCACCATAAGCTAGTTAGCTGTTAGCTACATTAGCTTTGTTTGTTTTGCAGGTGACAGAACTGGAGCAGATCCGGCTTCAGAGGCCTCTGCGGACCGGTGAGGTATATTACTTAATATATATCATGTTGTTTCTCCTGTTGGATTTCTAGCTGTTAGTAAAGTTGTCAAATTTAGCATTTTTCTCACTATTTTTTAAAATATTTATAAATCAAACAGAATCAGAATTCCCGGGGACAATTGTGTTTTTCTTGAAAATTGCTCCATTTTAAAATGAAATAAACGAAAATATAAATAATACAAAATATACAAAATAAACACTAGATGCTAATCTAATAATGTGGGAAAAAACATAAATACATTGAAATGAACTAAAGATATTCAAAGAATGTAAAGTGTCCAATACAAAAAAGTGTGCACATTGTAGGCCTACTCCAGTCAAATACATATAACAATATGTACTGTGGTTTATTTTAATGGATTAATTAAGAGGGAAAATAATCAGCGAAATACAAAAAATAACCAAAATAATAGAGTTAGTCGACAGTAATACAAAAGAATCCTGCTTATATATTCATGCATGATCAAATATATAGCAGGCTCAGGACATGTGTCTCCATTTAGCACTTGTATTTCAGATTACCTTCCTGTTTATACTTATATGCATTTACTTAAATAACATTATAGTATTTTCTCCGTGTGTATTAGTCTGTGAACCCCTGATTAGCACCCCTCATTACAGGACTTCAGCCTCAGCTTCCCTTCATCCTCCCAGCCTCAGCAGATCAATGCTCTGAAATGGAGCCGACCTGCAGTCACATTAATGGTGCGCATCATCTTTAAGGGCTCTTCCCAGAAGACCTTGCTGCTCACACTCTCACACACACACACACACACACACACGCGCGCACAACACACACTCTGCAGAGGGGAAACAAAGGTCGACATCCTGCATCTTGTTTAGCCTAGCCGCCATGCGAACAGTTACAGGCTTACATTACAAAGTCCTGTTCATTAAGGAACCAGACAAAATAGTTCTCAGACACCAGGGTGTGTG
>CM070496.1:13040185-13052685 GCA_036324585.1 Champsocephalus esox | reverse complement strand
TCAGGTATGAGTATGAGTAATATTCGAGAACTATGTCGGTCGCCTCCGTACAGGCTGTTCTCTCTGAAATGTAATATTTGTTGTGTGTAATTTTACCTTGTGAAGAAATCAAGAAAAGAAAGTTAAAAAGATTCCCGGACATGACTAACCCTTGGAGTCGGGCATCTCCTCCGTGCTTTTAGAACCTGCGCTATCCAAAGCGTAGGTTCACTCCTTTGCATCGCTTCGTTGAAGGGTGCTTGATAATATCTTATATTAATCATAATATTATCTCTTCAATTTCCACACGGCATCTATTGCAGTCTGTGCGTCCTGGAGAGGATCCTCCTCTGCTGCTCTCCTGAGGGTTCTCCATGTTCCCTTAGACTGAGGGGTTTCTCTGGAAGTGTTTCCTTGTACGATGTCAGGGTCTAAGGACAGAGGGTCTGAGGACAGAGGGTCTAAGGACAGAGGGTCTGAGGACAGAGGGTCTGAGGACAGAGGGTCTAAGGACAGAGGGCCTAAGGACAGAGGCTCTGAGGACAGAGGGTCTGAGGACAGAGGCTCTGAGGACAGAGGCTCTGAGGACAGAGGGTCTAAGGACAGAGGCTCTGAGGACAGAGGGTCTAAGGACAGAGGGTCTAAGGACAGAGGATCTGAGGACAGAGGCTCTGAGGACAGAGGGTCTGAGGACAGAGGGTCTGAGGACAGAGGCTCTGAGGACAGAGGGTCTGAGGACAGAGGCTCTGAGGACAGAGGGTCTGAGGACAGAGGGTCTGAGGACAGAGGCTCTGAGGACAGAGGGTCTGAGGACAGAGGCTCTGAGGACAGAGGGTCTGAGGACAGAGGGTCTAAGGACAGAGGGTCTGAGGACAGAGGGTCTGAGGACAGAGGGTCTAAGGACAGAGGGCCCTTATTAACAAATTGGCCAGCCTTTCAGACGGGCTCCTCCCCCCGGTGTGAGCTGTAATCACACAGCGAGTGGACACACTGACTGCTGACCCCCCGCTGGGACTCAAACCAACAACCGCACTCACACCCAGCTTTACAGCTCATAACGAGCCCAGGGAGCCCCTCCCCGAGAGCAACACACACAGGATAACAAGCAACACACTGTGTGCTGCTGCAGGAAGGACACACACACACACACACACACACTCCCTCAGAGCAACTCCATTACAGCACGCGTCCTCATGGATCTGTTGGCTTATCCGATCAGCTGATCGATGCAGAGCTGGTTTATTTAAGGCTGCGATCATTAAGCCTGCAGAGCTCGGAGAAACCTGTTGGAGCGTGTGTGTGTGTGTGTGTGTGTGTGTGTGTGCTGTGTGTGTGTGTGTGTGTGTGTGTGTGTGTGTGTGTGTGTGTGTGAGAGAGTGTGTGAGAGGAGAGAGAGAGAGAGAGAGAGAGAGAGAGAGTGAGAGAGTGAGAGAGAGAGAGAGAGAGTGAGAGAGAGAGAGAGAGGAGAGTGAGAGATGAGAGAGAGAGAGAGAGAGAGAGATGAGTGTTTATGTGTGTGTGTGTGAGTGAGTGAGTGAGTGTTTATGTGTGTGTGAGTGAGTGAGTGAGTGAGTGAGTGAGTGTTTTATGTGTGAGTGGTGAGTGAGTGAGTGAGTGAGTGAGGTGTGTGAGTGAGTGAGTGAGTGGAGTGAGTGAGTGAGTGAGGTGTGTGAGTGAGTGAGTGCGCCCGTCCGTCTGTGTGAGTGTTTCTGTGTTTCTGTGTGTGTGTGTGTGTGTGTGTGTGTGAGTGTGTACTCTTGTAGTATAAGCAGTGTTGTACGAAGTACTTAGCTATTATACTTAAGCAAAAAGGTAGTAATGACGCAGTGCAGAAATACCCAGTTAAGTAAAAGTTCTGCAATCAAAATGATCCTTAACTTAAGCTCCACATCGAAAGGCCTTTTGGAATAATATACGTTATAGATCTGGAAGGCGTGACCACATCACCCCTCATCCTGTTCTCACTGCACCGGCTTCCAGTTCGGTTCCGAATAGATTTTAAACTCCTCTTATTTGTTTTTAAGGCGCTGGCTCCGTACAGCTGACCTAACCCAGCGACACGGCCCAGCCAGAGCTCCCAGGCTCTGGAACACTCTGCCTCACCTGTGCGGTCGGCCCGGACCCTCGGGGCTTTAGAGCCTCTCTGAAACACACTTCTTCTCTCTGGCCTTTTGAAAGTGAGCAGAGCATTTTTCATTTTGTATTTTAACTGCCTTTGTTTTGAACTTAAATGTGTTTTTTCAATTGTAATTAAGGATAAAATAACTGTATATTATGAATAAAGTATATAATGTCACGTAACATTTGTCTAAATAGGATGAACCTGAAACTCGTCTCGTCTCAAACGGCAGTGGAATACAAAGTACGATGTTTGCTTCCTATCTAGTGGAGAACAGGTAGAATAATGTAACGAGTAAATGTACTGACTTCCTTTCCTGCACTGACTACAGGCAGCGTGGTCCTTCACAGTAACCATAGCAACCCCCCCTGTATTCATACTAATTATAAGTGAGTGACAGATTTAAACTGTAAAATACGCGGCATGTAAACGGGAAAACACGTAGAAAATATCACAACGCAAATACTTGGATTACGAACGAAAGAAATCGCCAAGTGAGTTTAGAAAGTGACGGGGTCTGCAGCCCGTATCGATCCCTGGGCGAGCCGCTGAGGAAGGACGCCTCCTCTGAAGGATCCTCCCTCATTCATGGGTGACTGATACACGCAATGAATGGCTCACACACACACTCACACACACACACACACACACACACACTCATAGACACACACACAGACACTCACACACACACACACTCTCACACACACACACACACACACACACACACACACTCACACAGACACACACACACACACACACATACACACAAAACACTCACTCTCACACTCACACACACACACACACACACACACACACACACACACACTCACACGGACACAATACACACACACACACACACACACACACTCACAGAACGACACAACACTCACTCACACACACACACACATACACACACACACACACACAGACACACACACACACACACAAAACACTCACACTCACTCACACACACACACACACACACGCACACACACACTCCAGTGTTTGCGTTAAAGTGTCGTATACGCGCGTCCCCATTGTGCGCCCGCTCCCCGTCGGCCTCTTGTTTGCGCTGGAACTTCTTTGGTGTGAAAAAGGAGGCGGGCGAGTTTGGGTAATAATGAAGGAGCGCGTATGACCCACAATGGATCCCCCGGATTAACACAAAGACAGTTATGCAGTAATTACTGTGTGTGTGTGTGTGTGTGTGTGTGTGTGTGTGTGTGTGTGTGTTGATCAGGGGGCAGAAGGCATTGCTCTATTAGCAGCTGTGTTTCAAGAGCTACTGTGAGAAGAGGGTGTTGTGTGTGTGTGTGTGTGTGAGAGTGAGTGTTTTGTGTGTGTGTGTGTGTGTGTGTGTGTGTGTGTGTGTGTGTGTGTGTGGTCTAATAGAGAGAAGGGGAGGAAACACAGACCTGCAGATTGTGTGCGTTTTCACGACAGAAAGAAATGGCAATTTTTTAAGTTAAAGTAAAATTTGAGATATTGTTGTAAAATAATTATTTCTATTTGTCAAATTTACCTTAAATGTTCCTTATTGTGCGTCTTCTAAACATTTCAACTTAAAACTGTGCGTGCGTGTGTGTGTGTGTGTTAAAGTACTTTCAGAAGTTTCCTTCATTGAGCAGAGCGGGAGGAGGAGCCACTCGTACCTTCTCCCTGAAACACTACATTTTGCATGAACCCGTTAACCTGGTTATCGATCCAGTAAAGGCCGCCATGGACTCGCCTCCTCCACTCCATCCTGCTTCTGCTCAACATTATCAGTGTGGCTTTGAAGCGACGAGGACTGACTGGGATTCGCAGACGACTGAACTCCGTTTAAGAGATGTGTTATATTTCAGAACCCCCCAGGGACACACACTCTCAAGGAAGAGTCGGTCGTCATTTTAAAAGTGGCTGGATCGTGTCCCTGATGTTAATAAATGGTGATGATGATGACGATGATGATGATGATGATGATGATGATGATGATGATGATACCGGCCCCGCCCCTTTCCTTTCACCCCCCCCCTCCATAGGGCCGGTGATCTGGAGGTGATTAGTGGGATGAGCCTGCAGGAGGATCCTCTTCAGGAGGAGGAGGACGAAGCCCCTCCAAAGCGGGGACAGACCACCATGAGGAGGAGGGGGGTCCTGCAGGACGGTCCCGACACAGCTGCAGGGGACCCTCGGGTCGAATCGGCAACAGCTGGAGCGAAACATGCAATAAAAGCATTTCATAATCGAGTAAATAGTCCGTGGTTACAGAATCGCTCTCCACGATAAATGTGAAACACGTTCTGGGGATTTCGTTCTCCAGTGATAGATGTCTGTAGATAGTCCGTCGTTACAGGTCGGGTCAATCGGCAACAGCTGAATATGTAGTGATAAGAATATTATAATGTTGTGTCAACAGTCCAGCAAGTCGTGAGAGAATCCAAAGGTCAAAGGTCAAAGGTCATTTCAGCGATGAGCATTAGAAACCTTTTTCTACAGAAATCGCGATTTAGTTTTTGTTAAATGTCTCTCTAAGTATTTAGAATAAAGTTTGAATAGTCAAGCAGCTCCTCAGTCGTTACAGAATCCCTCTAAAAGACGCAGACAACCGCACACATATTGCAAATCCTACAAAGAGCCTTTTACATTTTCTGGATTTCTTTCTACAGATATCGCGATTTAGTTTTCTTTCATGTGTCTGCAAAAAGACATTCTAAAAAGAAATATAAAACATCAAAACCTGTTCGACCCAGTTCTTAGTGTTCTCCTCTCCCACGGCCGAGGGTTCTGCTGCTGTCTCTCTTCAGGAGGCGGAGCTTGGGTTCTGCTGCTGTCTCTCTTCAGGAGGCGGAGCCTGGGCGCATTGTTGAGGTTACACCGCCATGAGGTAGTTCACTGTTCAGGGACGAGAGCTCTATAGATTCAGGGTCCATCATGTTTAGTCTCGCTGATGGAGAATGTTCATTATTACTCTGAACTAGTTAAAACCTGGAGCTCTCTGAGTCCTGACTCCATCAGATCTCCAGCTCTCCTCGAGTCTCTGAGTCCTGACTCCATCAGAGCTCCAGCTCTCCTCGAGTCTCTGAGTCCTGACTCCATCAGAGCTCCAGCTCTCCTCGTCTCTCTGAGTCCTGACTCCATCAGAGCTCCATCACTCCTCGTCTCTCTGAGTCCTGACTCCATCAGAGCTCCAGCTCTCCTCGTCTCTCTGAGTCCTGACTCCATCAGAGCTCCAGCTCTCCTCGAGTCTCTGAGTCCTGACTCCATCAGAGCTCCAGCTCTCCTCGTGTCTCTTTGAGTCCTGACTCCATCAGAGCTCCAGCTCTCCTCGTGTCTCTGAGTCCTGACTCCATCAGAGCTCCATCACTCCTCGTCTCTCTGAGTCCTGACTCCATCAGAGCTCCAGCTCTCCTCGAGTCTCTGAGTCCTGACTCCATCAGAGCTCCAGCTCTCCTCGTCTCTCTGAGTCCTGACTCCATCAGAGCTCCAGCTCTCCTCGTCTCTCTGAGTCCTGACTCCATCAGAGCTCCATCACTCCTCGTCTCTCTGAGTCCTGACTCCATCAGAGCTCCAGCTCTCCTCGTCTCTCTGAGTCCTGACTCCATCAGAGCTCCAGCTCTCCTCGAGTCTCTGAGTCCTGACTCCATCAGAGCTCCAGCTCTCCTCGTGTCTCTTGAGTCCTGACTCCATCAGAGCTCCAGCTCTCCTCGTGTCTCTGAGTCCTGACTCCATCAGAGCTCCATCACTCCTCGTCTCTCTGAGTCCTGACTCCATCAGAGCTCCAGCTCTCCTCGAGTCTCTGAGTCCTGACTCCATCAGAGCTCCAGCTCTCCTCGTCTCTCTGAGTCCTGACTCCATCAGAGCTCCATCTCTCCTCGTCTCTCTGAGTCCTGACTCCATCAGAGCTCCAGCTCTCCTCGTGTCTCTCTGAGTCCTGACTCCATCAGAGCTCCAGCTCTCCTCGACTCTCTGAGTCCTGACTCCATCAGAGCTCCAGCTCTCCTCGAGTCTCTGAGTCCTGACTCCATCAGAGCTCCAGCTCTCCTCGTGTCTCTTTGAGTCCTGACTCCATCAGAGCTCCAGCTCTCCTCGTGTCTTTGAGTCCTGACTCCATCAGAGCTCCAGCTCTCCTCGTCTCTCTGAGTCCTGACTCCATCAGAGCTCCATCTCTCCTCGTGTCTCTGAGTCCTGACTCCATCAGAGCTCCATCTCTCCTCGTCTCTCTGAGTCCTGACTCCATCAGAGCTCCAGCTCTCCTCGTGTCTCTGAGTCCTGACTCCATCAGAGCTCCAGCTCTCCTCGTCTCTCTGAGTCCTGACTCCATCAGAGCTCCAGCTCTCCTCGTCTCTCTGAGTCCTGACTCCATCAGAGCTCCAGCTCTCCTCGAGTCTCTGAGTCCTGACTCCATCAGAGCTCCAGCTCTCCTCGTGTCTCTTTGAGTCCTGACTCCATCAGAGCTCCAGCTCTCCTCGTGTCTCTGAGTCCTGACTCCATCAGAGCTCCATCACTCCTCGTCTCTCTGAGTCCTGACTCCATCAGAGCTCCAGCTCTCCTCGTGTCTCTGAGTCCTGACTCCATCAGAGCTCCAGCTCTCCTCGTCTCTCTGAGTCCTGACTCCATCAGAGCTCCATCTCTCCTCGTGTCTCTGAGTCCTGACTCCATCAGAGCTCCAGCTCTCCTCGTCTCTCTGAGTCCTGACTCCATCAGAGCTCCAGCTCTCCTCGTGTCTCTGAGTCCTGACTCCATCAGAGCTCCAGCTCTCCTCGTCTCTCTGAGTCCTGACTCCATCAGAGCTCCAGCTCTCCTCGTGTCTCTCTGAGTCCTGACTCCATCAGAGCTCCAGCTCTCCTCGAGTCTCTGAGTCCTGACTCCATCAGAGCTCCAGCTCTCCTCGTGTCTCTCTGAGTCCTGACTCCATCAGAGCTCCAGCTCTCCTCGTGTCTCTGAGTCCTGACTCCATCAGAGCTCCAGCTCTCCTCGAGTCTCTCTGAGTCCTGACTCCATCAGAGCTCCAGCTCTCCTCGTGTCTCTGAGTCCTGACTCCATCAGAGCTCCAGCTCTCCTCGTGTCTCTGAGTCCTGACTCCATCAGAGCTCCAGCTCTCCTCGTGTCTCTGAGTCCTGACTCCATCAGAGCTCCAGCTCTCCTCGTGTCTCTGAGTCCTGACTCCATCAGAGCTCCAGCTCTCCTCGTCTCTCTGAGTCCTGACTCCATCAGAGCTCCAGCTCTCCTCGTGTCTCTGAGTCCTGACTCCATCAGAGCTCCAGCTCTCCTCGTCTCTCTGAGTCCTGACTCCATCAGAGCTCCAGCTCTCCTCGTGTCTCTGAGTCCTGACTCCATCAGAGCTCCAGCTCTCCTCGTCTCTCTGAGTCCTGACTCCATCAGAGCTCCAGCTCTCCTCGTGTCTCTGAGTCCTGACTCCATCAGAGCTCCAGCTCTCCTCGTGCTCTCTGAGTCCTGACTCCATCAGAGCTCCAGCTCTCCTCGTGTCTCTGAGTCCTGACTCCATCAGAGCTCCAGCTCTCCTCGTGTCTCTGAGTCCTGACTCCATCAGAGCTCCAGCTCTCCTCGTGTCTCTCTGAGTCCTGACTCCATCAGAGCTCCAGCTCTCCTCGTGTCTCTCTGAGTCCTGACTCCATCAGAGCTCCAGCTCTCCTCGTGTCTCTGAGTCCTGACTCCATCAGAGCTCCAGCTCTCCTCGAGTCTCTGAGTCCTGACTCCATCAGAGCTCCAGCTCTCCTCGTGTCTCTGAGTCCTGACTCCATCAGAGCTCCAGCTCTCCTCGTGTCTCTGAGTCCTGACTCCATCAGAGCTCCAGCTCTCCTCGTCTCTCTGAGTCCTGACTCCATCAGAGCTCCATCTCTCCTCGTGCTCTCTGAGTCCTGACTCCATCAGAGCTCCAGCTCTCCTCGTGTCTCTGAGTCCTGACTCCATCAGAGCTCCAGCTCTCCTCGTGTCTCTGAGTCCTGACTCCATCAGAGCTCCAGCTCTCCTCGTGTCTCTGAGTCCTGACTCCATCAGAGCTCCAGCTCTCCTCGTCTCTCTGAGTCCTGACTCCATCAGAGCTCCAGCTCTCCTCGTGTCTCTGAGTCCTGACTCCATCAGAGCTCCAGCTCTCCTCGTGTCTCTGAGTCCTGACTCCATCAGAGCTCCAGCTCTCCTCGTGTCTCTGAGTCCTGACTCCATCAGAGCTCCAGCTCTCCTCGTGTCTCTGAGTCCTGACTCCATCAGAGCTCCAGCTCTCCTCGAGTCTCTGAGTCCTGACTCCATCAGAGCTCCAGCTCTCCTCGAGTCTCTGAGTCCTGACTCCATCAGAGCTCCAGCTCTCCTCGTGTCTCTTGAGTCCTGACTCCATCAGAGCTCCAGCTCTCCTCGTGTCTCTGAGTCCTGACTCCATCAGAGCTCCAGCTCTCCTCGTGTCTCTGAGTCCTGACTCCATCAGAGCTCCAGCTCTCCTCGTGTCTCTGAGTCCTGACTCCATCAGAGCTCCAGCTCTCCTCGTGTCTCTGAGTCCTGACTCCATCAGAGCTCCAGCTCTCCTCGTGTCTCTGAGTCCTGACTCCATCAGAGCTCCAGCTCTCCTCGAGTCTCTGAGTCCTGACTCCATCAGAGCTCCAGCTCTCCTCGTGTCTCTGAGTCCTGACTCCATCAGAGCTCCAGCTCTCCTCGTCTCTCTGAGTCCTGACTCCATCAGAGCTCCAGCTCTCCTCGTGTCTCTGAGTCCTGACTCCATCAGAGCTCCAGCTCTCCTCGTCTCTCTGAGTCCTGACTCCATCAGAGCTCCAGCTCTCCTCGTGTCTCTGAGTCCTGACTCCATCAGAGCTCCAGCTCTCCTCGTCTCTCTGAGTCCTGACTCCATCAGAGCTCCAGCTCTCCTCGTGTCTCTGAGTCCTGACTCCATCAGAGCTCCAGCTCTCCTCGTGTCTCTCTGAGTCCTGACTCCATCAGAGCTCCAGCTCTCCTCGTGTCTCTGAGTCCTGACTCCATCAGAGCTCCAGCTCTCCTCGTGTCTCTGAGTCCTGACTCCATCAGAGCTCCAGCTCTCCTCGAGTCTCTGAGTCCTGACTCCATCAGAGCTCCAGCTCTCCTCGTGTCTCTGAGTCCTGACTCCATCAGAGCTCCAGCTCTCCTCGTGTCTCTGAGTCCTGACTCCATCAGAGCTCCAGCTCTCCTCGTGTCTCTCTGAGTCCTGACTCCATCAGAGCTCCAGCTCTCCTCGTGTCTCTGAGTCCTGACTCCATCAGAGCTCCAGCTCTCCTCGTGTCTCTGAGTCCTGACTCCATCAGAGCTCCAGCTCTCCTCGTGTCTCTTGAGTCCTGACTCCATCAGAGCTCCAGCTCTCCTCGTGTCTTTGAGTCCTGACTCCATCAGAGCTCCAGCTCTCCTCGTGTCTCTGAGTCCTGACTCCATCAGAGCTCCAGCTCTCCTCGTGTCTCTCTGAGTCCTGACTCCATCAGAGCTCCAGCTCTCCTCGTGTCTCTGAGTCCTGACTCCATCAGAGCTCCAGCTCTCCTCGTGTCTCTGAGTCCTGACTCCATCAGAGCTCCAGCTCTCCTCGAGTCTCTGAGTCCTGACTCCATCAGAGCTCCAGCTCTCCTCGTGTCTCTGAGTCCTGACTCCATCAGAGCTCCAGCTCTCCTCGTGTCTCTGAGTCCTGACTCCATCAGAGCTCCAGCTCTCCTCGTGTCTCTCTGAGTCCTGACTCCATCAGAGCTCCAGCTCTCCTCGAGTCTCTGAGTCCTGACTCCATCAGAGCTCCAGCTCTCCTCGAGTCTCTGAGTCCTGACTCCATCAGAGCTCCAGCTCTCCTCGTGTCTCTTGAGTCCTGACTCCATCAGAGCTCCAGCTCTCCTCGTGTCTTTGAGTCCTGACTCCATCAGAGCTCCAGCTCTCCTCGAGTCTCTGAGTCCTGACTCCATCAGAGCTCCAGCTCTCCTCGTGTCTCTCTGAGTCCTGACTCCATCAGAGCTCCAGCTCTCCTCGAGTCTCTGAGTCCTGACTCCATCAGAGCTCCAGCTCTCCTCGAGTCTCTCTGAGTCCTGACTCCATCAGAGCTCCAGCTCTCCTCGAGTCTCTCTGAGTCCTGACTCCATCAGAGCTCCAGCTCTCCTCGTGTCTCTGAGTCCTGACTCCATCAGAGCTCCAGCTCTCCTCGAGTCTCTGAGTCCTGACTCCATCAGAGCTCCAGCTCTCCTCGTGTCTCTGAGTCCTGACTCCATCAGAGCTCCAGCTCTCCTCGAGTCTCTGAGTCCTGACTCCATCAGAGCTCCAGCTCTCCTCGTGTCTCTGAGTCCTGACTCCATCAGAGCTCCAGCTCTCCTCGTCTCTCTGAGTCCTGACTCCATCAGAGCTCCAGCTCTCCTCGTGTCTCTGAGTCCTGACTCCATCAGAGCTCCAGCTCTCCTCGTCTCTCTGAGTCCTGACTCCATCAGAGCTCCAGCTCTCCTCGAGTCTTTGAGTCCTGACTCCATCAGAGCTCCAGCTCTCCTCGTCTCTCTGAGTCCTGACTCCATCAGAGCTCCAGCTCTCCTCGTGTCTCTGAGTCCTGACTCCATCAGAGCTCCAGCTCTCCTCGTCTCTCTGAGTCCTGACTCCATCAGAGCTCCAGCTCTCCTCGTGTCTCTGAGTCCTGACTCCATCAGAGCTCCAGCTCTCCTCGTCTCTCTGAGTCCTGACTCCATCAGAGCTCCAGCTCTCCTCGAGTCTTTGAGTCCTGACTCCATCAGAGCTCCAGCTCTCCTCGTCTCTCTGAGTCCTGACTCCATCAGAGCTCCAGCTCTCCTCGAGTCTTTGAGTCCTGACTCCATCAGAGCTCCAGCTCTCCTCGTGTCTCTGAGTCCTGACTCCATCAGAGGTCCAGCTCTCCTCGTCTCTCTGAGTCCTGACTCCATCAGAGCTCCAGCTCTCCTCGGTCTCTCTGAGTCCTGACTCCATCAGAGCTCCAGCTCTCCTCGCGTCTCTGAGTCCTGACTCCATCAGAGCTCCAGCTCTCCTCGTGTCTCTGAGTCCTGACTCCATCAGAGCTCCAGCTCTCCTCGAGTCTTTGAGTCCTGACTCCATCAGAGCTCCAGCTCTCCTCGCCTCTCTGAGTCCTGACTCCATTTAACTGAGAGGATTTAATGTTAGACAACATCTGAACCTGTAGTTCACCTGCAGCTGTCCCGATCTGCTCTTCGTGATTTCTGAACGATTTCAAAAAGCACGATCAATAACCCGCTGCATTCTTTTAAAGCCATTCTCGTGACGTTCTGCTCCAGGAAGCCGTCCTGTCCGGCGGCCATGCTTCCTCCTCCCCACACCCAGAGGTCCGGCATCGCCCTCAGATACGTGTGCATACAGACCGGTGCCACACGCCGCCCCCTCTCCTCAGCCCCGGGCCTGGAGTCGGCAGCTTAAGCCTCGACCGGGGGGCGACCATCCCTTTCACATGGAGCTCTTCGTGCCATGAATATGAAGCGCGTGGCGCTCCCTCCTCGGACTTTGTGTGGATGCTCTTGAGCAAGACAAAGCCCTGAACCCACCACCCATTTCCATATGTGTGTGAGGAAGGGGCGCTGCGTGTTGACTGTAAACTGCAGACCCCTCACCCCTCGGTGGTGTCCTTAGAAGACTCCTTCTCTCCTCAACACAGGGTGCTTTGACTCAAAGGGATTCAGACGTCTCGCATTTCCCTTTCGCTCAGGATCCTTCGGGCTCGGGAAGACTTGAGATAGTATGAGTACAAACATGCAGAGATTAGAGTTGAACCATTGAATGAAGAGATGCTGCTCAGTTTCCCCGAAATCCTGACTTTCATCGTTGAATGTTTGCATGTTTTAAAATTCAACTGTTAGACATTCAGCCAAAGACTGTAGATGTAAATGGACGTAGGGTCTGCGACGTCACCCATAGGGTTCTCCGGAGTTTTCCGCTTGCATTCAACCAACGTGTGTCCCTACAGTATGTCAAGACTTTCGACCAATCGGATCACACGTGTGGGCCCGACTGACAGTCTGAATTTCAGAAGAGGTTCAGATTTATGCTTTTAGTGCAAACATGGACCACTTAATATTTCCTTTGTTCACATTTAATTCACGATGTGTTGATTTCATCTTAAAGGGCAAAAGCGTTTAACTGGCGCTCATATTCTTATTTATTTAAATCAGGAAACCCGCGCGTCACCTCCTATCTCACCCCCGTTGGTTTAACTCTAATGACGTCACGGAGAATTAGCCTCCGATGCTAATGCCCCTCCTCGAGCCGCTGACCCCTCGCTGTGGTATCAGCGCGTCGGACCCCCGCGGGGAAGAAGCTGTTGTGCTTTTCTTAGCTGTGGCAACATATTTGTTAATGCCCTCATGATTTATTAGGAAAGGGGCATTCAGGGACCCTTTGTCATGGAGGTCCCTGAACTACCCGTGATGGGGTATCTTTGCATAAGCAT
>CM070496.1:13017685-13035185 GCA_036324585.1 Champsocephalus esox | reverse complement strand
TGTGTGTGTGTGTGTCTCTGTGTGTGGTGTGTGTGTGTGTACTGTGTGTGTGTGTGTGTGTGTGTGTGTGTGTGTGTGTGTGTGTGTGTGTGTGTGTGTGGAGATCTAATCTCCTCCTTCCCGTTCTCCAGGTGTCCTGATGAACCTCTTCCTCACTCCTCGTTCTGAATGCATGGCAACAATCTGCTCTTCTTCTAACCCTCCGATAGAAAGACGCAAAGATCGTCCAATTATCTCATTTCAAATTCAACTTTATGCATATGGTGTCACACAGAGGAGGAGGAAGAGGAGGAGGAAGAGGAGGATCATGAATGACCTTGGAGAAAGTCATCATCGCTCTGACGGACAGTCTTCATCGTCAGCGCAGGATCTCCTCTCAGTTTCATTCAACCTTCTAAACATTCAAATATAATCCGGTTATACGTAAATATGAAATCAGACAATTTCATAATGATCTTCTTTAGTGAGACGGGATGCCACAGGGAGCCAGCTGCTGCAGCGGCTCCAGAGTCAACAGCAGAGGTCAACGAGAGGTCAACGAGAGGTCAACGAGGTCAACGAGGTACATAGATGTGTGGAAACACGACAGGAATCAAATCATGATTAAATACACATGGTGGGGGTCAGGGTGTTCCCATACCATGCTGTTTCCCAACAGCTCCCCCTAAATGACTCCTGTTGGATAGTTGCGCACACACACACACAGCGCAACTACCAGCGGTAATTAAAGTTTAAAAGTCTCAAATTAAATTAAAGGACGGCGCAGGACATTCACAGGGATCACTGTTCTGCCGAGTGCGTGTGTTTCTGAGGATCATCATCAAAAGTCGTAAATAATCACAAAATGGAGGAGCACCGATCTGATCGGAGCAACTGACAAATAATCCAACTGAAGCCGGCGTGGACAACGACTGTTTTAAACATGCGCTGATCCAGACGAGCCCGGTTTGGACGCTTTACGGCAGAGGAAACATTCCTATCAAAGAAAGAATTATACATTTCTGTCTTTTTATGCCTTTAACACCAACTTGAATTGTTATTCAAATTAATTAATCAATTATTTTTTATATTTTATTGTAATGTTGAGACAAGGCCTTTAGTGGCAATCATGTACAGTTATATATAACAAAAAAAGTCTAAATATGATATTTGGCCTCAAATCATCTGAGGGCGGGCGCCCCGGCGATCTTTGGCGGCCGCCCAAGGGTGTCGCGCCCCCCAGGTTGGGAACCACTGGGGAGAATGTGCTATTAAATGCACAGGAAAGTGTTGGATCAGTCAACAATATGTTGGGTTAAGTGATGTGTGTATAGTTAATCTTCTTAAACCATATCATATATCATGTTTTATCTTATAAGTGTAGTGTTGCTATCAGAAAGAAATCCTGATTATTAATCTATAGTTTAATCTTCATTTGTTAACATTTCATAAAGATTATCTTGAATTAAACAATGTTTATATTCCTTATAGTTATTCCTGTTCAATGTAATGAGTTTTTATCGATGACTGAGTTATAGTATTTCAATAAATCACGTTTTACGATCATTGAGTGACGTCAGCCGCAGAGCCAGCTGTCCGGCTGACGTCACTCAACAAGCTCCATATGGACCGCAAAGCATGCTGGTACATGTATTATTTAAGATGTTGTAATCCAAATTAACTGAATGAAAATTTGAACACATTAATATTTCAACAGGTATTCTGTGTGTCTCGTGGCGTGGAGACTCTGTGTTACTCAGGTCAGTTTAAATAAAGTTATATTAAGAAGTTGAACGAGAGTGAGACTCGCGAAAGAAACTACAAATCCCGTCCACGCTCGCGTGAAAACATTCACCCCGAAATATGGTGCATTCAGGGACCTTTTAATAGTGACGGATTTACAGCGCTAAACGTGGAAAGAGTATGGTTCGTCTGCACATGTGATATTATTGATGATAACTGTTATAATAATGGTAATAAAATCGTCAGTTGATTTATTCTATAGCTTTCGTGTTTTCATAGATGTTGAAAATGTTTATTTAATCACGGAATAAATGTAAAATATGTTATACTCATAAATGTAGGCTTTCTGTTTTCTCCTACACACATGGATATTTCTCGTTTTAATAACTATATCATTGAAATATGTGATTATTCATAATTAAAATACGACCATCTGGCTAAATATTAGATTCAAATACGCATCCAAACATGTCTAAAATGACACCAAAACAACTAAATATATAAGCAATAATGACAAGTGTCTCCTATGTGCAAGCTTTACTTATACACACTGTTTAAAGTGAATACAAATATGCACATTCAGCACATTTCCCCATGACTTGTCATATTTCCTACAGCCCCTGAACGCACCACCGTAGTTGCAGTCATTCAGAGCTTCTCTCCCGCAGAACAACAGCTACCTCCTGTCCTCAGTGAGTAACCCTTTCTCTCAATTATCACCCACAGATACCTGTCTCCTCTTTACCTGCGTGACGTCATTACTGTCGCGTTACTAAGGGTAACAGATCGGGGTTTAATCCGGCTGTTGTTTTTAGTCCCAAAGTCCTGCGCGAGGGGTTTGTGCCCAGCGTGCTCCTTTTGTTCTCAGCTGTGTGTTCGACAAAGGGAAGCTGCTGTTATTTAGCACTCACCCTCCTCCTCCTCACCGTCTCATCTTACTCAGTGGATTATTAACTCGTGTATTTAGCGATATAAAGTGTCCGCGTGTAACCCAGAGTGCAGTATGTCTCGATAGCACGAGTCAGAATCGATTGAATTTGACACATATGAGGATTTTATTTCAAGAAAGCAGCAAAAATAGTACTTTTACAGTCAAATAAAACATGACAAATCCTATATTCAACCGGGCGAGCTGCGCAGGTTCAGAGAGAGGTATCTTTGAATTAGAAAGCATGTGCAGGATGTGCATTATTAATGAGGGTCAGGGTATATATATATATATATATATATAGATATATAGATAGCGGGTTTTGACAGATTTTAATTCCCGTTTTTGTCCTTTTTCTAGGATGCTGCTCATCGAAGGGACACACAGCCCCTGGGTGTGAATGAAGCTTTCTAACAAAGAGCCATAACATCCACGTGGGGGGGGGGCAGTGTACACACGGATACTTCTACTCTCTGTAGGCTGGGTATGTTAGAGAACTCGCATCATAGCAGCACTGGAGCTGCAATGTGGGAGGGAGGGGGCGCAGGGTACACCCGGATGCTTCTTGTATCCTCTCGGCGATAAAATTAGAGGCTCTCATTCCCAGGGTCTTTCCTCCCCCTAGTTTTTGAGCCCTCAACTTGCACCATGACTTCTTCGGACAACGATGAGACCGGCAGCGATCTGTCCGAGTCCCTGGAGCTTCGGGACCAGTACCTGGAGCCGGAAACTAGCTTCAAAAAGTCCTGGAGCCTCCCCGTGCTGAATGACGCCCGTGTGGCCCTGGAGGAGAGTGCAGACTTCCATGGAAGGACCCCGGAGACCCCCTCCTCCGGGGCGGACTTCTCCCCGTCGGCCTCCAGCACGTTGGGGCTAAGCAGCTCTGCACCGGGCACGAAGAAGAACCTGGGGTTCTCCCTCAGCCGCCTCGTCTGCACCCCGGTTAGACGATACGTGCGGGTCATTCTGAGGGATTCGCGCTGCTTCCTGTTCTGCATGTGCTACCTGACCTTCATCCAATCGCTGATGGTGTCCGGGTACCTGAGCAGCGTCATCACCACCATCGAGAAGAGGTACGTTGGAGTCCTATGCTCTGTTAAAGGTCCCTATCATCCTCTTCTTCATCAATACATCCCAGGTCTCAGATATATCCAGAGCCTGTCTCTGATTGGCTGGAACACCAAACAGATCATTGCAGCATTACCCATAATCCCCTCTGTTTCAGCCCTGTTTCCAGAGAGAGAGAGAGAGAGAGAGAATGGGGGGGGGGTTACCTTGTTGCTGATTGGCTAATGGGTACACAAGACAAAACGTCGTTATGACATCACAAAGTGGCCAAAATCTGATCAGCTCGTTTTTATAGCGACACGAGGAAGTGGATTTTGCACGATAGGAGATCTTTAACTTTCGTTTTACTTCCTCAACAGGTACAGCCTCAGGAGCTCTGAATCCGGTCTCCTCGTCAGCTGCTTCGACATCGGCAGCCTCCTGGTGGTGGTCTTCATCTCTTACTTCGGGGGTCGAGGTCAGAGACCCCGCTGGCTCGCCGTGGGCGGCGTCATCATCGCGGTGGGGGCGGCGCTATTCTCCCTGCCGCACTTCATCTCCCCGCCCTATCAGATCCAGCAGATGAACTCGTCCACGGGGAGGGGAGGCCTGTGTCAGAGCGGCACGAACGGCACCGCGAGAGAAGCGGACGCGGGGTCGTGCCCCAGGGACCAGGAGGGGAACGAGCACAGTCTGTACGTCACTCTGTTCATCGTGGCTCAGATCCTGGTGGGCATGGGGTCCACGCCCATCTACACCCTGGGACCCACGTACCTGGACGACAACGTGAAGAAGGAGAACGCTTCTCTCTACCTGGGTGAGTCCAGACCCTGTTTCCATGCTTTCACTGAACCGAATGTCGTTCTCTGAACCTTCGATAGAACATCAGTTTGAACACGACGCGAAAAAGGGACTGACCTCTGAATGACCTTAAAACCCTATTTCAAAGTGTATTAATTCGAGCACTTCCTGTTTCTGCCTCGTGATTCAGAATCGCTCCAAAAGGTCGTAGATTCTTCGTTGTCCCGTACTTCACCCCTCCTCTAAGTTTCATTTAAATCGTACGAGTGGTTGTTCTGTAATCCCGCTGACAGTCAGACACACACGCTGAAACATGGCTTTGTTAGCGGTGCCGTCCTCTCGGAGTGCACCGGACGTTTGATGGATCCATTCGACTGGTTTGAACTGGTTTGCTCGTGCTGTTAACCCTCAGAGTGAATGCACTGCGTGTCCTTTTTCACCTCTGCACCATGCACCATGCAGCCAGAGGGAGAGAGAGAGGGAGAGGGAGAGGGAGAGGGAGAGGGAGAGGGAGAGGGAGAGAGAGAGAGAGAGAGGAGAGAGAGAGAGAGAGAGAGAGAGAGAGAGAGCTTCGTAGTACAGGCCTCTGGTGACCTTCGTGGTGACCTTCAGAGGAGCCACCACCGGTGCGCTCTGCATCTCATGGATAAAGACAATCAGAATAGTGAGAAGCGTCCATGCGTGTTTGCATAAAACATGTTCTGTAATGATTTATAAGACTTGTGCAGACGTTGAGAAACTAGGAAGGACACGTGTCTCCACGTTACGGACCAACGACGAGGACAATCATAGTTGCTGCCCTGGCGTGCGTGCGGCTGGTGAAGTCACGTTGCCTCGCTTTTTCGCCGAACTGAATTGTGGGTAGCAGAGCGGTCCGTCTCCGGCGTCAGAAGTTGAACATTGTTCAACTTCTGACGCCGGAGACGCCGGAGTAGCCAGCGCCAGCCAATCAAATCCCGTTTCCCAAAATGTGACAGCTGAAGCCGTAGCCAATCAAACCGCGTCTAAGCTGGGAGAGATATCCCGCCGTTCATTTCTATATTTCAAAAAAAGTCGGAGGAGAAACTAACTATCGCCGTAGCAACTCACCCGGTTGTGTATGACCAGACCCTCTTCACCTACCGGGACACAAACCGGAGGAACCAGCAGGAGGGAGGGGGCAGAGACAGTGGGGGAACTGGGAGAGTTTATATATACATATATTTATAAATCCCCGTGGGTTTTGCTTTGTATGTCGGGGGCGGGACATTCATGTGATTGGTTGTTGGTCGTGTTGCTTGAATAAAATCCCCGAGCTCCAGACACGCCCAGCTCCAAGCTCTCTCTGGAGCGGTCGGTCTGTTTCCGATCCGCAACATCCTGGCATTTAATAGAAATTGATTCAGTTTTCTCTTTGTATCTTATCCGGTGGCAACGACCCTCTCTACTCCACAGACTGCAGGCCGTGTAGTCGTGCAGGATCTCTCAGCTCCTCCTCCACCTCGCAGCCGCAACATTGCAACAGTCTTCTGACCCCTTGGAGCGAATCCCAGCCGCGGTCATGTTTCCCCGGCTGCATGTTCTGCAGATGTAGGCGACCCATATCTCCGGGAGAATGTAAACCCCTTCTCAATTTACTCCGGCTCAGAGGGGAGGGTCTGCTGCTCTCAAGTGTGTGTGTGTGTGTGTGTGTGTGTGTGTGTGTGTGTGTGTGTGTGTGTGTGTGTGTGTGTGTGTGTGTGTGTGTGTGTGTGTGTGTGTGTGTGTGTGTGTGTGTGTGTGTGTGTGTGTGTGTGTGTGTGTGTGTGTGTGTGTGTGTGTGTGTGTGTTGTGTGTGGTGTGTGTGTGTGTGTGTGGTGTGTGTGTGTGTGTGTGTGTGTGTGTGTGTGTGTGTGTGTGTGTGGTGTGTGTGTGTGTGTGTGTGTGTGTGTGTACTTAAGTGTCTTTTTTGCCACTATACACTACAACTCCATAGGATTAGTTTAAAGAGGCCCATTTACAACCAGACTGTCACTAAGTACACTTACTCAAGTATTGTACTTAAGTGCATATTTAAGTGTTTTTTGTTGCCACTATATACCACCACTCCATTATTACTTACAGTTTTTATTAGTTTAAAGTCGCCCTATAGTGTGTATTTCTGTGCATGTAAGTGATAGGCTAAGGGGCGGGACATCTGTACGCTGTTAACCAATCACAACAGAGCCGACCAGCTAACCAATCAGAGCAGAGGGGGAATAATAATTAAGACTAATACTTTATAACAGCTTGATCAGACGAGCGATGGAGACTAGAGGCCTCTATAGTCGTGTCTGTGAGGACACTCGATGCCTGACTTGTATCGGAGTATTTGTACAGCGTTAGTAAGGGTCTGAAAACGTCCTCCCACACCCCGGCGTCTCTGTGGAGACTTCAAGAGGAGGTTAGAATCGGCAGTCCACGTGTCCTCTGACTGCTTTGTGGCGTCTGGTGAGATAACATCAGAAGGACTTCACTGGTCCCATGTGGGGATGTTCGAGGCGTTGAACATGAGAGAAATCAAAAGACGGGAAATAAACCATCCAACATGTAAAGTGATATCAATCCAACTTAATTCATATAGCACTTTAAAACCTTCAGACAGAGAGATAAGCTCACAGAACATCAAGGAGATACAAAACTATGGACGCGTGGGAGCCCGTCTGCTGAGCGAGGGCGGGTCGTTCCACACCAGGGGCGGCGGCAGAGAAAGCAGGGGCCCCGTCTGCGCTCAGACTTGGGCCCCCTCAGGATGTATATATAGAGACGCATTGCAGTCGGTAGGAATGTCCCCCCAGTCTCTCATCCTCTGCGTCCGACCCGCAGAACCCCCCCATCAATAATTCAGATTGTCCTTGAGTTGTTGATCCAGTAAAAGCTTTGGCCGTGACCTCCGGCCTCTTCCTCCTCGTCCTCCTCCTCTTCCTCTCCACCAGCTAATGATGCTAGCAGGCTGTTATTGGTCAGGGAGGTCGGCTGATAGTTTCCTGCATTTCAACGTCAACAGGAAGTGGAGGAACGCGGCTCGAGGTGGGAACACGGCCGTCTTTATTTGACCGCCTCCTGACTTCCAAAGAGGCTCGTCTCCTCATCGAAAGGCTTCCTCCGTGAAATATACTTTACATAAAGAGACGATGGATTCATCTGAGAAAGTGCTTACACGCCGGGGTGCGTTATCGCTGCTCGTGCATTAATAACGTTCTGTTGACGGGAAGCACCGAGGGCATCTGGAGGAGGAGTGTATTAGTGCGCACACACACACACACACACACACACACACATACCATGTATACATCACTTCAGGGGACATTACATTGACTTTCATGCATTTCCTGGAGACTTATCCTAACCTTAACCAGAACCAACCTAACCCTTAACCTTACCTTACCCTTAACCTTACCCTTACCCTTACCCTTACCCTTACCCTTAACCTTACCTTAACCCTTAACCTTACCCTAACCCTTACCCTAACCCTTAACCCTTACCCTAACCCTTAACCTTACCCTAACCCTTACCCTAACCTTACCCTTAACCTTACCCTAACCCTTACCCTAACCTTACCCTAACCTTACCCTAACCCTTACCCTAACCTTACCCTAACCCTACCTTACCCTTAACCTACCCTTAACCCTAACCCTTACCCCTTAACCTAACCCTTAACCCTAACCCTTAACCTTACCCTTAACCTAACCTTAATCCTAACCCTTAACCTAACCCTAACCCTTAACCTAACCCTAACCTTACCCTTAACCTAACCTTAATCCTAACCCTAACCCTTAACCTTACCCTTAACCTAACCTTAATCCTAACCCTTAACCTAACCCTTAACCTACCCTTAACCTAACCTTAATCCTAACCCTACACTTAACCTAACCCTAACCCTTAACCTAACCCTAACCCTTAACCTAACCCTTAACCTTACCCTTAACCTAACCTTAATCCTAACCCTTAACCTAACCCTTAACCTTACCCTTAACCTAACCTTAATCCTAACCCTAACCCTTAACCTAACCCTTATTCTAACCAAGTCTTCACCCTAAAATTAATGATCCCCTCATGGGGACCTCCATTTTGTCCTCATGAGGGAAGCCAGTGACTGTGTAAACAGATGTAGGTCCCCACAAGTATAGTAAGACCACACACACACACACACACACACACACACACACACACACACCACACACACACACACACACACACCACACACACACGTTGACTCGTTCATTCTGGAAAAAGGTCAGAAAATGCAGTTTTTCCTGCTTTTCTCTGATTTTAATGAGTTTTTAAGTCGGAGCAGAACCCGAGGACAGCACTGCCTTCTTCCCCGCCCACGAAGCCACGCATCCCGATTACTGAGTCCTGGGGGGTGACCTCATTACCTTAACTGCCTCCGCCGATTAGGACACATGACACGGAACCTAAAACATCTTATTTCTCCCGTATTTGAACACGACGTCTGTGTGTGAGAAGCGTGGCCTCTCCTCTGCTCCCGCGTGCATTCAGGGAACGAGGTGTCGTCGATAAGGACCCGATGTTTGTCGGCAGCGTGTCCTGAGATGCTATTGGATAAAAACTGATCCTAAAACACAGAAACTGGGAGAGCTGCTCAGAGGGTTAATGACCCGTGATATTTCCACTCATAACAACAACGCACTTCATTTAGAGGCGACCACCACTATGCAACCTCGTGCTCCAACACATTGACAGCCTAAGGGCCATATTTAAGGTACCGTACTTGTCGGACTACAAAGCGCACCGGCATATGAGCCGCAGCAGCTCACTTGTCCGTCTGTCTCGCTCTCGTTCCGTCTCTCGTTCCACTTTTACCCGTCTCACTCTTTCCCGGCCTCCAGCTTCTCCTGCTGGAGCCCGCCGCTTAAAGGTGGCGGGCGCGGACCGGTCCTAGAGCCCGTAGTGTTAAAGGTGGTTAATTTTACCTGTGAAACCCATAGATTCAGGAGGTGCCCCTAGTGGCCGTTAGCGGTACACAAACAATGGGGGGGAAAGTCGCGGCTTATAGTCCGAAAAGGTCGGACACATCCACGGTTTAGTCATAGCTTGTTGAATGTTAAGGGGTACATGACTACTTCCAGCCTCAAGGACCCTTTTCCTCCGGGAGCGTGTGAACGGTCTGCAAAGGCTAAAGGGGCGGGACATCTCTAAACGGGTTGACCAATCACAACAGAGCCGGCGAGCTAACCAATCGGAGCAGCTCTGGTTTCCGACAGAGGGTGAAAAGAGAAGAAGAACATCAAAGCTTGCAGACATGTCACCGGACTCGAGTTATTCTCCGGTATGAAAATGAAATCGCTTTTCACCGACGCCGTGTATCGCTACGTCGTCACGTGACATGGAATCTACAGCGTCCATGTTTGTTCGTCTCGTGCAGCGACGTCAAAGAGTCCTTCCCTCTCCCTGCATGCTGGTGTCCTTCCCCTTCCTGCAAGCTGGTGTCCTTCCCTCTCCCTGCACGCTGGTGTCCTTCCCTCTTCCTGCAAGCTGGTGTCCTTCCCTCTCCCTGCACGCTGGTGTCCTTCCCTCCCTGCATGCTGGTGTCCTTCCCTCTTCCTGCAAGCTGGTGTCCTTCCCTCTCCCTGCATGCTGGTGTCCTTCCCTCTCCCTGCACGCTGGTGTCCTTCCCTCTCCCTGCATGCTGGTGTCCTTCCCTCTTCCTGCAAGCTGGTGTCCTTCCCTCTCCTGCATGCTGGTGTCCTTCCCTCTTCCTGCACGCCGGTGTCCTTCCCTCTTCCTGCAAGCTGGTGTCCTTCCCTCTTCCTGCACGCCGGTGTCCTTCCCTCTTCCTGCATGCTGGTGTCCTTCCCTCTTCCTGCAAGCTGGTGTCCTTCCCTCTTCCTGCAAGCTGGTGTCCTTCCCTCTTCCTGCACGCCGGTGTCCTTCCCTCTCCCTGCACGCTGGTGTCCTTCCCTCTTCTGCAGCTGGTGTCCTTCCCTCTTCCTGCAAGCTGGTGTCCTTCCCTCTTCCTGCAAGCTGGTGTCCTTCCCTCTCCCTGCACGCTGGTGTCCTTCCCTCTCCCTGCACGCTGGTGTCCTTCCCTCTTCCTGCAAGCTGGTGTCCTTCCCTCTTCCTGCACGCCGGTGTCCTTCCCTCTCCCTGCACGCTGGTGTCCTTCCCTCTTCCTGCAAGCTGGTGTCCTTCCCTCTTCCTGCAAGCTGGTGTCCTTCCCTCTCCCTGCACGCTGGTGTCCTTCCCTCTTCCTGCACGCCGGTGTCCTTCCCTCTTCCTGCAAGCTGGTGTCCTTCCCTCTTCCTGCATGTTGGTGTCCTTCCCTCTTCCTGCACGCCGGTGTCCTTCCCTCTTCCTGCAAGCTGGTGTCCTTCCCTCTTCCTGCACGCGGTGTCCTTCCCTCTTCCTGCAAGCTGGTGTCCTTCCCTCTTCCTGCACGCCGGTGTCCTTCCCTCTCCCTGCACGCTGGTGTCCTTCCCTCTCCCTGTAGCTGGTGTCCTTCCCTCTTCCTGCAAGCTGGTGTCCTTCCCTCTTCCTGCAAGCTGGTGTCCTTCCCTCTCCCTGCACGCTGGTGTCCTTCCCTCTCCCTGCACGCTGGTGTCCTTCCCTCTCCCTGCAAGCTGGTGTCCTTCCCCCTCCCTGCAAGTGGTGTCCTTCCCTCTCCCTGCAAGCTGGTGTCCTTCCCTCTCCCTGCAAGCTGGTGTCCTTCCCTCTCCTCAGGCAACATCTGTGAGAAATGTATCATCGATTTGATTACATGGGCAGTTCACTTGCTGTCCTTTCTGTCCCCGTTTGATCTCCTCCGACCTTCCTCTGTTACCATGCCGACTGCACACGAGATGGACGGCACTAAACGCTTTCTGACCTCTGCCTGCTGCACACACACACACACACACACACACACACACACACACACACACCCACACACAAAATAAAGCACTACGACCAATCGATGCGGCCCGAGCGGGTTGGATCCGTGGCGTTCAGCTGGTTGAGCGTTATGTAACTCTCATTGGCTCACACGGAGCAGCGACACAGCTCATTGGCTGGAGAGAGCTCGGAGCGGCATGGCGTTGGGACAGAAGGGTCGTTCGAACAGTCGGCTCAGTTCAAAGTTGTAATAATGCGTCTCCGCGGCCTCCTGCTCTTCGTGCTAATTCCTCGCCAGGTTTTTGTTCCTCCGGCCGTGGGTTTTACATTTTGGGCGCCTGGTTGTTGGTAGACGGTTGAGTGGTGAGAGCAGCTGTTTATAGCTGGCAGTGTGTGTGTGTGTGTGTGTGTGTGTGTGTGTGTGCGCGTGCGTGTATGTGTCTCTCTCTGTATGTGTGTGTGTGTGTGTGTGTCTCTCTCTCTCCCTCTCTCTCTCTGTGTCTCTCCCTCTCTCTCTCTGTGTGTGTGTGTGCGCGTGCGTTTGCGTGTATGTGTCTGGCTCTGTGTGTGTGTGAGTGAGAGTGTGTGTGTGTGTGTGTGTGTGTGCAGCTGGGGGTTGAGTGAGCTCTCATGTTTGCAGCAGGCAGCGTTATCATGCATCTGTGTCATATTTCTATACAGAGCAGGTTTTCTACTTCCGTCTGTTTTAGTTTCGTGGTGAAGAGAGCATCTTGGAGCTGACGAACTGAACATTTACTGACGTGACTGTGGATGCTGAGGAACTGGGATCGACATTCTTCCCTTTCTCCGAAACCCGTAATCTCGACCGTAATTGGCAGATGACTCGATATGGAAGTCGCTCCATCTGCTGCGTGTTCTGCCAGTTATTATATTCTAACGGATATTAATCAAAGTATTCTACACTCATGTTTAAGATCACATAAGCTCAGTTCTCTGTGTATTAAATTAAGCCTTTTATCCGTTAAGATAAATCCAATGTGCAATTCTGCCTCAATCCTGCTGCCTGTCAACGGGCTGAGAAGATGCAGGTGCACACACACACACACACACACATACACACACACACACACACACACACATACACACACACACACACAGTATTATGTGGTGATACCCCCCCAGCCCAGATGGCCCCCTTTTACCATCTGTAAGATTATCTGCCAGCCTCTCAGTGCTCGAACATTATGCATTCACAGACAAACAGGGTGGTGTGTGTGTGTGTGTGTGTGTGTGTGTGTGTGTGTGTGTGTGTGTGTGTGTGTGTGTGTGTGTGTGTGTGTGTGTGTGTGTGTGTGTGTGTGTGTGTGTGTGTGTGTGTGTGTGTGTGTGTGTGTGTGTGTGTGTGTGTGTGTGTGTGTGTGTGTGTGTGTGTGTGTGTGTGTGTGTGTGTGTGTGTGTGTGTGTGTGTGTGTGTGTGTGTGTGTGTGCATGCAAGGATCCCCCTCATAGGTTGGTGAAGACAGTCACTTGTGGAGTACCTCAGGGTAGTCGTTTGGGACCACTTGTCTTTTCTATTTTTACAAATGACCTACCATTAGTGCTAGAAAAAGCCTAAATTGTTAGTATGAAGATGACTCCAAAGTTATTCACGAAGCAAGAATCTCCAAAGTAACCGTATAAGCTTCTTCCTCGACTCAAATCGCTCATTTCCAAAGATGCTTCTAGAAACCTTGAATTCACCTTGACCTCAGAAATCTGATGACTGATCCTAACCTAGAAGACTTTGCTTTAGCAGCTTGGCCAGGGGAACATAACGAGGTGAACAGCGGACTCTGTGCACGTGTTCTGGATGTGAGCACGGTGCACACCGACCCTAAAGGGGAGCGTTCATCGAGGGGAAAGTGCTCGAAACTGCACTTTTTAAAATAACGAATTAGAGCAATTAGTGAGCAACTGTGTATTTCTGTCGTGTCGTGAAAGGAAGCGGTCACAGCGAGAGATGTATTGGCGGGGAAACGGCAAAGGAAATGACGGATTGGACGCATTCGGCGCCGTGCAGAAGGAGCTGGTGTGAGAGCTATCTGAGGAATATCAGTCGTATGAAGGAGATGTCTGCCTCTCTGAGTTCCCTTCAGAAAGCCAGTGAAAGGGATCGCGTAGGTTCGATTGGCCCGTCAAGAAAAGTGAAATAAATGTCTGAATATATCCCGGCAGTTATACCGCTGCCAGCGATGGAGAGAACTCCTCAAAGCACATTCATAAAAGACCTTTTCTCTGGCAGGAGGAAACGCAACGTGAATCACGGCTCGATCGCATCCACGACCTTCAGTTTTATATACGGGCGGTTTACTAAAGGCTTTATCAGGTCAGTCTTATAGGGGCTGTTTCTGAGACGAAGGAATGGTTGCCTCGGTAACATATGCAACAGACAGTATAAGTAAGGAGACACGAATAAAAGGAGTCCAACGCAGTAAAACCCTCAGTTTTGAATAAGGACCCAGAAACGAACAAAACAAAGTCGATCACTAGTTTTCCAGAACAAACCCCACTTGATCAGATTTAAACCCTGAAGCGTTCTCTGAACACAGATTTGAAATGTTTTGCCTCGAACGCAGCGTTAGTCGCTCTGACGGTGATGGATGTCGAGGCTTTCTGACCCTCCCTCACGTTGTTCTCCGTCAAAGTTTCTGCAGATTTGCCTTTCTGTGTTTTTCGCAGCCTCCAGGTCCCTAGATACGTTCTGTTGGGGTTCAGCAGCTGTCTGGGTGTTTTGCTGCCAGGTCCAGAAGCCTGGCGTGAGCACCAGGATCGCCAGGATCAGCAGAGTTAGGATCCTTGACGCAGAGGGAAGGAGCTCAGGGGACATCTGGCTGTGAAGAAAGATTCACTTTTTCTGATATAGAAGCTCTTAAGATCTTAGAGAAACTCAAACTGACTCTCCCTTCGTGGCATTAATAAAGTGGCTCCTTCTACTTCTTCTACTTGTTGTTGTTGTTGTTGTGCCCCACTTTAACACAAATGACAGATGACTGGAAGGGTGAACTGGATAATAGGAAGTTAGTGGGTGCAGTACTTCTTGATTTTGATGTCATTGACCATTCTTTGTTGACAAGCTGGAACAATATGGTTTTAACTTTGAAACGTTGAGGTGGTTAGAAAGTTACAAATCGAAGTCAAACTGTTTTTTTTAATGGAAGTCTGTCAAACGTGAAGACAGTCACTTGTGGAGTACCTCAGGGTAGTCGTTTGGGACCACTTTTATTTTATATAAGGAAAAATACATGGATAAAAGTTACAGTGCAGTCTAAAATATGAATATTTTCCATATATTTAATTTAGACAGACTTTCTTCACCATATTTTGCTCGCATGACATCCACAATCGGACCCTCAGGAGGCTGTACACACCCCCTCCCCGGCTTTGCTTCCATAACAAAGTCTTTAAAGTGTTACCAAAACACTCCGTGGTTCGAATCCTTCTTTTTATTGTTGTTTCTGTGCTTCTTCACATCCTTGTTGTTGTTGTTTGTGTGTCTTCTTGTTCTATCAACGAGAGAGTAAAAACATGTCCACCACTTCCAGAAGTCTCCTTCCTGCAGAGGTAAACATAAAGAAACCCCTCTCAGTATTGTCTAAATATTTAATCGGGGAAGCGAGCTGTGGACCCCCTGCTGCGAAAGAAAGTGGAGCAGGTTGCATGAAAGTTTGATTAGTGTTGGTAAAGATTCGGCCATTTGCTTCGTGCTTCAGAGAGGACGTGTCAACGTGCTGTGGAGCATGAAGGGGAGATGCATGACCCTGAGCAACAACTCAGACCTGTCCCGTCGCGTCTCTCTCAGCGGGATTAGAACAGAACGCCTGAACACAGACTTAACGTCAGTGAACCTTTGATGTTCCTGTGCTCAGAAGTGGAGATAAAGCCTTCCTCTGAATCCGTCTACTCTCAGGATCAAACTGATTCACCCATTCAAGTATTCCACTCGTGCTGCCCACACTTCACACACACTTTGACCTCCACCGCCCACTGCTCTGCCTGAAGACAGCTTTCATTGACTGTAATATGAACGTGTGTGCATTGGTGTAGCATGCTTTGTTATTCAAACGCTCCAACATGTTGAAGTCCAGGTCGTCTGAGGAGTCTGAGATGTCCATCCCAGTGTCTTTAAATGTCCGGTTCTGACTTTAGTAAGATATAAAACATTAAAAAGCAGGAGATGTCCTGATTTGAGACGCTGAAAATGGCATTAATAAAAATAATTCTCGAATAATTAGTATAGTTTTGAGAAACATGTCAATCCTACTGACTCAAAGTCCACGTTTATGTCTTTAAATGTCTTGTTTTGTCAGAAATAAAGACATAACCCCAAAGATATTCACTTTTAATTTGAATTAAGACTTTCAAAAGCAGGAAATACCCATATGTGGGAGTATGAAACCGCCATTAAGAACATTAAATATTAGTAACGTTGGATTTATTTTCCTGTCAAACAACTAAACATTGTTCCTTTTTGAGAAGAAGACACAAACCCCAAAGATATGCACTTTAGTGTGATTTCAAACCTATGCATGATAATGAGTAGGCTATTGTGTCTGACTTAAAGCAGCATCCTTTACTACCTGCCTTTCCCCTTTCCCCCTCTTGATATCCATCTCTCTAGCTCTTCTTCTCCTATAGTACGCACCTGTCTAAGCCCATATAGACCTATCACCTGGAGATTGATGCACACGCATGCAAAGAACCCCTGTGTGCGTCTGAATGAATGCTCTCTCAGTGAAAAGCCTCTCGGTTCATGGACGCCTGCAGATGTGTGGATGATCATTCGGCAGTGTTTCCTTCGAAATCTTCAGCGCCGATTCCCCTCTGCCGATCGATCGGTGCTCTCTATAAAGGCCGATCGTGAGAGCCGATCACATGACCTAAAATACACGACACCTTTCTCAGTGCGCGGCAAAACAAGCTTCACCGGTCTGGCAGTATTTTAAGGTGACAATAAAATAGCGGTGTGTGAAGCAGAAATCCTAACACACTCAGCTGTCTGGAACAAGCTACACTAGTTATACATATATTTATTCTGCACTGTCGGGTCACTCAATACTGGATGAGAGAGAGAGAGAGCGAGAGAGCGAGAGAGCGAGGAGAGAGCGAGAGAGAGAGAGAGAAAATCCAAACATGTAGGTGTTCCCTTGAATACGACACAGAGAGAGAAAGGCAGCCAGTCTGTGTGAGAGTCTGAGAATGCATTTCTGGCATGTCTCACTGGCAGAGAGAGAGAGAGAGAGAGAGAGAGAGCTCTGGCTAACTCCAACATATCCAGGTTAGGTTGAACCGGCTTCGTAGTACAGGCCTCTGGTGACCTTCGTGGTGACCTTCAGAGGAGCCACCACCGGTGCGCTCTGCATCTCATGGATAAAGACAATCAGAATAGTGAGAAGTGTCCAGCGTCATGCGTGTTTGCATAAAACATGTTCTGTAATGATTTATAAGACTTGTACAGACGTTGAGAAACTAGGAAGGACACGTGTCTCCAAGAGAGAGAGATGTTCTCCAAAGTTAATGTGAACTTGAATAATGTACTTCATCTGAATGTAATTATGTTGTTGTTGTTGTTGTTTGTGGAAGCGCCAGTGAATCAGCATTAACTGAGTTTTAAACCTCACTTTAAATGGAAGATCCCCATAGGCCCCACCCACTCACACCTCTGATCACTCTCTGGAGCAGAGACATGAAGTCACTGGAGGTCAAGCATCCTTTAACTTCTCAACACGTTACGGTGCAAACGGCTGAACCTCACGAGAAGACGGCAATCACAGAAACATGACTCAACTCGAATAGCAGCTTCGTGCTCCAAAGAAGTATATTTTAAATCATTATCCATCTAGGGAACAACCGTTTTGTTTCTTTCGGGGCAGATACGCATTTGTTTGAAGCAGGACAATATTCTTCAGCATTTGCAACAACACTTTGTAGATAAAATGTTCTTAAAAGTTGCAAAAATGTAACTTTCACTTCACGTGTAGAAACATTTAGTGAGACAACATAACTCTGTGAAGAGGCCCTGTTCTACTCGCTGTAGGGTTTAGTGCATGTCAACGGTCTGCTAAGGCTAACATCCAACCAGCAGCCCCTTTAAGAGTCCTTTTCATTCTTCTTCCTGCTCTTTTGTACTGGACTGCTGCACCTTCGTGTGTGTGTGGTGTGTGTGTGTGTGTG
>CM070496.1:12962685-13012685 GCA_036324585.1 Champsocephalus esox | reverse complement strand
TGGAGCTGTCGACGCTGTCGACGCTGTAGTGTGGACGGGCCGTGAGTGAGAGGAGAGGAGCATCAGAAGCAAATAGTTTGCCTCCATGTCACCATTTCAAATTAAAACAGCTACTGGGACGGGGGTGAGAACAGCATTACACATTTGAATGCATATGCACACACAGAAACAATTAAGAGCTAATCCCTGCCTTCTCACACACACACACACACACACACACACACACACACACACACACACACTCTTGTCCAGTTCAGGTTATCTAACTTTAATGAGTTTTTCCCTTCCTGCGGCTCAGCGAGAGTGCAGGTGTGTGTGACGGTGTGTGTGTGAAGGTCTGTGTGACAGTGTGTGTGAAGGTCTGTGTGACGGTGTGTGTGACGGTGTGTGTGAAGGTCTGTGTGGCGGTGTGTCTGAAGAACTGTGTGAAGGTGTGTCTGATGGTCTGTTTGAAGGTGTGTGTGGCGGTCTGTGTGACGGTGTGTGTGGCGGTCTGTGTGAAGGTGTGTGTGAAGGTCTGTGTGAAGGTGTGTGTGACGGTGTGTGAAGGTGTGTCTGACGGTGTGTCTGAAGACTGTGTGAAGGTGTGTGTGACGGTCTGTTTGAAGGTGTGTGTGACGGTCTGTGTGAAGGTGTGTGTGAAGGTGTGTGTGAAGGTCTGTGAAGGTGTGTGTGAAGGTGTGTCTGACGGTGTGTGTGACGGTCTGTGTGAAGGTGTGTGTGGCGGTGTGTGTGACGGTGTGTGAAGGTGTGTCTGACGGTCTGTGTGAAGGTGTGTGTGAAGGTCTGTGTGAAGGTGTGTGTGAAGGTGTGTCTGACGGTGTGTGTGACGGTCTGTGTGAAGGTGTGTGTGGCGGTGTGTGTGACGGTGTGTCTGAAGAACTGTGTGAAGGTGTGTCTGACGGTCTGTTTGAAGGTGTGTGTGAAGGTGTGTCTGACGGTGTGTCTGAGAACTGTGTGAAGGTGTGTCTGACGGTCTGTTTGAAGGTGTGTGTGAAGGTGTGTCTGACGGTGTGTGTGACGGTCTGTGTGGCGGTGTGTGTGACGGTGTGTGAAGGTGTGTCTGACGGTGTGTCTGAAGAACTGTGTGAAGGTGTGTCTGACGGTCTGTTTGAAGGTGTGTGTGAAGGTGTGTGTGACGGTCTGTGTGAAGGTGTGTGTGGCGGTGTGTGTGGCGGTCTGTGTGAAGGTATGTGTGTGTGACGGTGTGTGTGACGGTGTGTGTGAAGTGTGTGTGGCGGTGTGTGTGACGGTGTGTGTGACAGTGTGTGTGAAGGAAGGTGTGTGAAGGTGTGTGAAGGTGTGTGAAGGTCTGTGTGAAGGTGTGTGTGACGGTGTGTGTGGCGGTCTGTAGGAAAGTGTGTATCTGCTCGTTCTTACATTTTAAAAAGGGATATCAAACATTACAGAAAACCGTTAACGTCAAAACGACTATTCTGTGTGACTTCTACTTGCTTGGTGGGATGATTGTCCATCCGCTGCTTTTGGATTCGAGGCGCTTTGACTCGATTCTTAACCCCAGAGGTTTTTGGGGATTCGCTCAAAAGCTGCCTTTTCTCTCGGGGAATAATATCTTCTTCTCTGAGGATCCTCTGAAGTGTGTCCTCTGTGTCTCCTGCAGCCATCATGTATGTAATGGGCGCCCTGGGCCCGGCAGCCGGATATCTGTTGGGAGGCGTCCTCATCGGATTCTACGTCGATCCGAAAACTAACGTGAACATCGACCAGAGCGACCCGCGCTTCATCGGAAACTGGTAAATATGAAATATCGTGAGGATGGTTACCGTGTGGTGGACGTGCTTGAAATGCACTAGTCGTAGTCTTTCTGGTTCTTGAAACGACGTGACGAGCAATGTCTCCACGTTAGATGATGACCCTATCAGAGTACAAGTGCTGAGATCTGTGAATATAAAATCATAGCATTCAATTCTCTGATAATCATAATTTCCATTGCAAACACTTTCCCACTCCATCCTAACACCTCCTCCTGTCACTCATTGTTTCTGACAGCAACGTTCTGATTGGCCCGTGGGGGTAAAGCCCGCCCACATTTTAGTAATGTCGTCATGACGCAGCAAATCTGGATCAGCTCCGTTGCTTCCCCGTTTTTAGAGATGTGGGTACGGAGGAGAAGAGGGAGGGTTGATTTCCTGACACTTTGAGAGTCTCCTGACACACGGGGGACACACCGGGGGCACACCGAGGGGACACACCGGGACACACCGGGGACACACCGGGACGACACGGGGACACACCGGGGTCACACCGGGACACACCGGGGACACACAGGGACACACCGGGACACACCGGGGACACACCGGGGACACACGGGGGACACACCGGGACACACCCGGACACACCGGGGACACATGTTGATGTAGAAAATACATCAGAAGGTGCATTTTGCCTTTATGTCAGTGTGTATTTACAGGAAAGTGTTGTAATGTTCGATTAATACTTTACTCACTAACATCTAACATCTCAAAACTATAGGCGCATTCACACCGCAGTACTTTTCCCACAAAGGTTCGTGAGAACTTAATGTACGAACTAAGTTCTCATCTAAGGTCACTTCTTCTTCTTCTTCTTCTTCTTCTTCTTCTTCTTCTTCTTCTGCTTCTTCTTCTTCTTCTTCTTCTGCTTCGGGTTTACTGGCAGGCCGCAAACCACTTCACGGCGTATACTGCCCCCCGGAGTCCCCGGCCGGAAGTCCCCGGAGTTGGGGAAGGCTTCAGAGTAAATCTCCAGAACGCCGACACCTCCTCATCTCCACCGCTCCCACGTTTTATTTTGTGTTGCCATAAGTTAGTGTCTCTGCGTTTCTGCGCTGGGCTAATGCTAATGCTAATGATGCTAATGCTAATGATGCTAATGCGAGGATAATAAAATGGCGGCTTCACAAAACGTTTTGGGAGTGTGACGGGGCGTGGTTTGCAATCCGCCAGCCAATCAGACACAGGAACCTTGTTCTCCCACGAGGGTCCCTGATCTCTAGCAAGGGGGGGAAAGGGGGTGAAAAAGGTTCACATTTGAGTTCCGGATCTTTTTGGTGTGAACGCGACATATCGGAGCTAAAGTGGGAAAAGCACTGCGGTGTGAACGCGCCTCTTGGTATCTCAGTGGAGCTCTCCTCAAAGAAAAGGATCAATCCGTAAAAGAAGGAACATTTTGAAATCCAGCGCCTTTGCAGATCATTTCAAGTTGTTAATTTATGTCCCGATAGCAGACCTCTAACACCCCCGTCTGTTTCCTCGCGCAGGTGGAGTGGGTTCCTCCTCTGCTCCGTCGCCATGCTCCTCGTCATCTTCCCAATGTTCGCTTTCCCCAAAAAGCTGCCGCCGCGCCACAAGAAGAGGAAGAAGAAAAAGATGAACTCTCCCGGCGACGATTCCAGCGACGACGAGGTGATGAAGGAGAAGGAGCAGAACGTCAACTCCTCCATGGGCTTTGGGAAAGACATCAAAGGTGAGGGGGGGCGTACACACCTTCCTGCTTAAGTGTCTATCCCTGTGATGCACGAATGCTGTTTACGATCAGTGAGAAATATGAAGATAATGAACATTTTAGGAAGTTATTTTTACGCCGCAATGAAAAAGTGGAAAAATATTAATAATATATGATGGCAGTTTTTTTTAGGGATGCACGATAATTATCGGCCCGATATTAGGAATGATGACGTCATCCCGATAAACCGATAACAGTATTAATAGCCCCGATAATATACAATATTTTTTTGGGTAAAGATATAGAGAGATGCTGCGGTGTGGGGTGGATTGGGATGAGGGGCGCTTGCTTTTCACTCGGCTCCTCCCGTTTTGCCAGCACTGTGGTGTTAGTGGTTTAGGAAGAGGGGAGCTCTTCACGAATCCAGCGCTCCCTAATACTTCAACCTGATCAGTCACCTGAAACATCGCCATCGCTACGATGGTGTGTGTAAAAGCGTACGAAGACAATATATACTGTGTGTGTGTGTGTGTGTGTGTGTGTGTGTGTGTGTGTGTGTGTGTGTGTGTGTGTGTGTGTGTGTGTGTGTGTGTGTGTGTGTGTGTGTGTGTGTGTCGTGTCTGCGTCTGCGCGCGCGTTGGAGCTATGTGCAACTCAAGGCATATGCTCGAACCGGAGCTGCCTGGACGCTGCAATCATGTTGCTGAGTGTGCTGACTTCTCCTACAATGTCCCGCTGTCTGCTTCCTGCATCAAGTCAAGTGCTCGGCGCAGTTGTGTGGATAGAGCGCTCCTCTGTTTTCATTTAAACAGCTCCTTATATCCGTTAGCGCAGCTAGCTAGCACCAGATGCTAACAACAACAATGCACTAAGGTCTCTCTCTTGCTCGCTCGGACCACACGCACACACACCCTCCCGGTCCTCCAGATGGCCAGTCGGTGCCTGCCGGTGAGCGTGGAAGTGTGGTCTGCCACAAGCGGGCGGCAGGAGCGGGGCTGTCAGCATCAGCTTGTAGACGGTATTTTAAACTCGATGCTCTGAAGCTACGGGGCGGCCGAGGAAAACAAAATACACATGCGTTAAAATAATTAGTGGCGTTATTTTTATTATCGGTTATCGGTATCGGTCTTGAGAAGCAGGAAGTTATCGGTATCGGTTTCAAAAAACCAATATCGTGCATCCCTAGTTTTTTAACTTTCGTGGCTTCAACAGATATTAGCGATGATCACCGGTCTCCTCTCAAAGCAGAGCAAGGTCTCCTGTTATATCTTATCGGTCAGTATTTAAGGGTCCCTAGTACATGACGGGGGTTCAGTATGTGATAGGGATGCCAGCGATTATTCGATTATTCGTTACAGTCTCCATAATCGAATATTATTTTTTAAAAATCGATTTTATTAATATATCTTTTTTATTATTATTTATATATTATATTTATGTATTTATTTTTCTGGCTTAGTTTCAACCAAAATATATATAAATATATATATGCTAATAATAGTAATAGTATTAATAATTGTAAATGGCCATTGGTCACACCACCGGTTTGTTTGGGTCGGGTCGGCCGAATAATCGATTTTGATCATGGTCAGTAACCATGGCAACCCTAGTATGTGACCCGTGTTAATGAGGTTAATTCTCTCGTATTCCTCCAGACAAGATGCATCTTCTCCACAGGGTTGCATCACTTCCTGTTGACATTAATTGCATTAATTAGGGAAATGAAATGCACATTTTCTGTAGGGAGAAAATCAGGGTTAAAAATGTCAGAATAAGACGAGGATCTTTTTAAGTTGCATTTTGAGACTGAAGTGTAAATATTGGGTCATCTTATGATATCTTAAAGGGTCTACTGTTACGTACCGTTTTTCATCTTATCGGTCTCTAGACTAAAGGATTTTGCACAATAGGTGACCTTTAGGATCAGTAAGAAATGTAAACAAAGTCAATATAATTAACATTTTAGGAAGTTTCGTCCAGGACGCAGTGAGAAGTGGAAACATATTAATAATATATAACTTTATGGGAGTTTTTTACCACAAATATTAGCGATACCGAACACACTTAGCTCGTTCATCTGCTCTGGAACTAGCTAAACTAGCTCTACATATATGTGTTCTTTACTGTCGGGTCACTCATTACGGTTCAGCGAGCTGCACGAGCCTGACGGGCTGTCAGGAGAGAGAGAGGAAAAGAGAACGCCCCGTTTACTTTTCCATTTAATTATCCAGAGTTTCTGTAAACCTTTGAATAAAGTAGTTAATCTACTCTTAGTAGTTCGTTTAAATACATTAATTATGTTTTTTTTTCATTAGCATAAAATAAATCTCACGTACCCCCTGCAGTACTGCAACGTACCCCTAGGGGTCCACGTACCCCCTGCAGTACTGCAACGTACCCCTAGGGGTCCACGTACCCCCTGCAGTACTGCATCGTACCCCTAGGGGTCCACGTACCCCCTGCAGTACTGCAATGTACCCCTAGGGGTCCACGTACCCCCTGCAGTACTGCAACGTACCCCTAGGGGTCCACGTACCCCATGCAGTACTGCATCGTACCCCTAGGGGTCCCGCGTACCCCCTGCAGTACTGCAACGTACCCCTAGGGGTCCCGCGTACCCCCTGCAGTACTGCATCGTACCCCTAGGGGTCCGCGTACCCCCTGCAGTACTGCAACGTACCCCTAGAGGCCCACGTACCCCCTGCAGTACTGCAACGTACCCCTAGGGGTCCACGTACCCCCTGCAGTACTGCAACGTACCCCTAGGGGTCCGCGTACCCCCTGCAGTACTGCATCGTACCCCTAGGGGTCCACGTACCCCCTGCAGTACTGCAACGTACCCCTAGGGGTCCGCGTACCCCCTGCAGTACTGCAACGTACCCCTAGTGGTCCGCGTACCCCCTGCAGTACTGCAACGTACCCCTAGGGGTCCGCGTACCCCCTGCAGTACTGCAACGTACCCCTAGGGGCCCGCGTACCCCCTGCAGTACTGCAACGTACCCCTAGGGGTCCGCGTACCCCCTGCAGTACTGCAACGTACCCCTAGGGGTCCGCGTACCCCCTGCAGTACTGCAACGTACCCCTAGGGGTCCGCGTACCCCCTGCAGTACTGCAACGTACCCCTAGGGGTCCGCGTACCCCCTGCAGTACTGCAACGTACCCCTAGGGGTCCGCGTACCCCCTGCAGTACTGCATCGTACCCCTAGGGGTCCACGTACCCCCTGCAGTACTGCAACGTACCCCTAGGGGTCCACGTACCCCCTGCAGTACTGCAACGTACCCCTAGGGGCCCGCGTACCCCCTGCAGTACTGCAACGTACCCCTAGAACCACTGCTCTAATAAATAATAATAATACGTTTTATTTCGAGGCGCCTTTCAGGACACCCAAGGTCGCCTTACCTCACGAACGGCCCGTGCTCCCTTCCATCTCCATGCCATCAAACATGAAGCTCTTTGTGATATTGATCTGTGATGCAGGAGATGAGTGATTCACTGGAAGCAGCCTCTGCGGAGACGTTTGGCTTTATTCGCAGAAAATGTCTTTTATCCATAAAATCAGTAAGGGGGGGGAAAGACTTAAAGCATGTAAACACGTTCTTATACGTACAAGTTTAAACCTTAACATAAAAGCTTAATAAGTCCTTTCCTGCCGAATCAACCATGCATTCCTCACCTAGAACAGAGGACATGAAACCTTGAAGAGGGGAGATGAGTATCCTCCAGTCCTCTCTGAGGCAGATCAGCAGGAGCCTGCATTACCCTGGGAGAACCCCCCCCCCGGTTCAGCCCTGATTCCTCCTCTCAGGGGAGCTCTGTCTCCTCTCCACACGGCAGAGAGAAACTGCAGCTTCTCTGTATTCAAACAATGTGTACTCAGACGGCTTTATCTGCAAGTATGTGTACTATATTATATAGAACAGGTACTACACCTCATGTCCTTCTGTTCTCACAGATTCAGCACTTCTGGTGAAATCATCAGCAAACTGTGAAAGTTGCCAACGCCGGATATTTGCAGTAATGCTGGTTTCATGAAACGCCGCAGACCTCTCGCCGTGCGAAAGCAATCCCTTACATCTCATAGAGTCATTAGAGATGAACGACTGCAACACAATAGCCAGCATGTGTAGTTCTGGGGGGGGCGTTCGAGTCCAGTTTGGAATAGTCTGCCGTGGTTTCGTTCTATTTCAAACAGCTTGACGCTCGCGTAACCTTGGCGCACTGCCACTCCAACATCCAATCACAGAGCTTGGGTTTGTCAACGGGACTGTAGTCCCAAACGATAGCTGGGGATTATGGGTAGTGTAGTGTCTTCGGCCATCCTAAACTGAAATGTTTTTCGGATATCATATCGCATTAACAACACCACATCTGGCGTCACAGAGATCTTCGGTTACTGTCCTTCCTTCTGAGAGGAAGTTCAGAAACACGTAACTGGATTTGTTTTAACGTTTGAGGTGCAATAAACGACACGGCAGCTTTTTGGCATTATAAAACTATTATGTTCTGCCTCGCTCACGAGAGGAACAGCTGGCGAAATTACAGCCTCGCCTACTGGTTTCAAATGTGTGCTCTAAAATGATATTTATAAATGACTATTATCATTATTATAAGCAAGACAATAAATAGCAAAGATATGTAGAAAATAAACGTAGTTAAGATACGAGAAAATATGGTTCTTGCTTAACGTAATTGAGAATGCAGTTTAGTTCTGTGGGAACGTAATATTCAGGAGACAGGGTTGACTCTGCAGAAGTTGTCTCAGTGAAGACTATTTATTTGAGTCCTCTCAAACTCAATGCTTCAACGTGACGTTCCTTCAGGGGGCGAGAAACTAACCGGATGACTTCGTTGACAAGTCCTGTCATAAATGAGATCAAAAAGAAGACATGAGTTCGTCTAATGTCTGATTTACTTTGACAAAACTGTCCAAGATATCAAAGACAGGAAATAGAAAACCAGGAAATGCTCACACTGGAGATGCTAAGCCAGATACATTAAGTTATACACATTATCTTGGCCGTCACATCGCAGGAGAACCAACTAGACCTCGTCTTTAAATGCTGACTCCTGAAATCTGCAGTGTCTTCCTCTAAACCTGAGATTTCTGCATCCTCAAGGACATTAAAGACAACGCTCAAACGGGCAGACGAAACATCACGTAAGCCTTAAAAAGAATGCATGTAGTAACTTTTAAACATGATCTGGGCCGAAGAAGGGCAGCATGCTCACTGCATTAATGTGTATAGGGATGTAACGATACCAAAAACTCACGGTACGATGATATCGCAATAACAAGTCCACGGTACGGTATTTATCGCGATATTGAATACAAAAAATGTTCACTCGGAAAATGTTTCTTTATTACATATTAAATCTGATCTGTACAGCATGTTAGTGGGATAGCAGTATTTTAAAGTGTCAAAAACAAAGTGACAGACTGGAACAAGAAAACCAGTGTTTGTGTACCTATAGTACTAGCTTCACGCTGTGTGCGCTCCCGCGAGGTGCATGCACACACGGCATAACACCGCCTTCCCCGTTGACAGTTCACAAGCGTGCTCTCTCTCTCTGTTCAGACCCGACGGGTAATAAGGGATTATGACGGACATTTTACGATCCTGTCTGTCAAAATGACGGACAGCGACAATACAGCTGTTGCCAAGAAGGTGAGGCTTATTGACAGAGATATAGACATACTGTTGGTACGTGTCCATGTCTCTAGGTGTGTACATGTAGCCCTGTAAATACCATGTCCTTTTGTGTTCTGTTGTGTTCTGTTGGCACAGCACAGACATGTGACTCTGTGAGTCACATGACTCACAGAGGGCGTTCTGCAGCAAACCACTGGTGGGACATGGAGGGAGTGATTGTCCTTGTGATGATGATGGGTGTGTGTGTGTGTGCGTGCGTGTGTGTGCTTTTATTGTTTAAGGAACATTGTCGACATCCTAATAGAAGCATCTTTTCGATATACCTTCACTTTATCATTTTGTTAACTGTTGTCCAGCATTTCCCCGTTACTCCGCCTTCAGACAAAGTGAATACAGCCTTGGGGGAATGCCAACAGCATGTGATTGATACAGACAGGTTTACATGCATGTCCGGGTCATGGTGGTAACTTTACTCCCCAGGGTCACACATGTCACAATAAGATAAATGGATATCTTACAAATGGCTACCTCTCTGATTCTGTGTTATTCCGAGTTATCGAGGCGCCGCTGCTCCATGCTCTTTAGACATCGCTGCAGAAATGGCAATTGACAGTATCTCAACATGTTATGACAATTATATAAAAAGCCCTAAAAAAGAACACCCTCTCAGAACAAAAATGATTGCTGGAGTTCAACTGAAACACATCACGGGTCATAGTCGCTGTAAGGGAATATTTCTGTCTTACTCCTAAGTGTCAAAGAATAATTCTTCCTTACTCCTAAAATATTTAACCTTATTCTGTGTGTTGACATTTACGACCATCCCTGCTTCTAATCTCCCGTAAGGAACGTGTTAATGCAGTCGTATGTTGATCCTAGGTTTTATGGCCTGACCTGCCGGGCACAGGGGGGGTTACGACTGTGAGAACGCTGGCTTTCTAAGCTCCACAGACGGAGAGACGTCTCCTGTGTCTGCAGACGTTTACGCCCATCCCCGATATGTGGATTGACTCTCTGTAAACTAGTTAAAGGGTCTATCGAGATGCGAGGCGGGTCAGAATTGACATGACAACCCACCGTGCAGTCAGAACCTTTGACCGTGTGACTTGTGATGTGAATTCTCCGGCCGTTGACTTGTAATAAACATCATTGTTCGACATCAAAGCTCCAGCTCTCCTCGTGTCTCTCTGAGTCCTGACTAGAGATAGACGGGCATCGATCCCAGAGAGACGGTATCTGTTTCTGATTCGATGCGCTCTGTTTTCTCCGCAGAACTCCCTAAAGCCGCCCTGAGGATCCTCAGCAACACCACCTTCCTCTTCATCAGCCTCTCCTACACGGCAGAGTGCGCCATCGTCACCGCCTTCATCACCTTCATCCCAAAGTTCATCGAGTCGCAGTTCGGGATCCCCGCCTCCAAAGCCAGCATCTACACCGGTGAGTCATTTACAACCCTGACCCTGGGAGGAGATCGCTCAGAGAACAATCCTAATATATATATATATACAATAATAATGATCTAGAATAACTAGGGCTGTCAAACGATTACAATGTTTTAATCAGATTAATCTCCATTCGAACTATGTCCAAAATATGCCATTTATTTATGTATATTGTTGCGAATGGAAAGATACATGAAGGAAGGCGGATATATCCATTTAACACACAGTATGTTTATTATAACATTGTTCTGCATGTCAAAATGAAAGTCGGCCCACACACCTATCAATCATCAAACCGTGGGGTCTTATTTCATTACAGATCGAACCGCCTTCTGGAAAAGCTTCACAAGTACGTCGGTACGCAAATGCGCTTCGTGACACAAGTGACGGTACGCATTTCAGATTGTTGCCGCGTCCTGCGTACTCGTTATGTGCACCTACAGCAAAGGTATTCTCCGTCGGGACAACACCACGCCGTTATCTTGATTCTGATTGGCCAGAAGACATTATCAAAGATGTTCTATTGAGGAGACGATCACTACGTGACAACAGTTTTCAAAACCGTTTCTGGTCTTCGGTCAATTTACTCCGCGCGAGTTGGCGGACTTTATGTTGCTTACTTTAACATCGTGTTTCACGGTGGGGCTAAGCCATTTCAGGGTATGGCTGGAGCCTACCCCAGCCATACCTGGCGCTGCCACCGGTGGGACATATGGGGCGGGCCATTCTGCACATGCGTTAAATATTTGAACGCAATTAATTAAAAAAATGTATTACCGCCGTTAACGCGATAATTTTGACAGCATTAATAATAACATGCAATTACGTATCTGCCACTACGTTGTTTTGCACTCTTCAATACTGCCCGTCACTGGACCGTATTGAACATTAACGATGTGACCATCTGTGTTTCTTGTAGTTATTTAATTGCTCTTTTTATTATAATGCTGCTGAGTTTATTTTATCTTTGTAACATGTCCCTCGGGATAAATAAAGTCCTGTTAAACTTATCCTGAGAGTAAATGGTGTTCCTTTCATGCAGTCGTTTTGCATGTTAATGAAACGGCACACGATTAGATCAATGAGGCCAGAGCTCCCCCGACAACACGAGTCTGCAGCGAGGTACAAAGAAGCCCTTTTTTAAATATGAGGATTTAAATTGGAACCTTGAAGCTTGTGTTCGGAAATCCAGCTCTAGGTCTTCTCTGTCCACCTGTTGCTTCCTTTGTGTCGTGTCATTCGTACCAGTTTACGCCTCTGAGAGCTTCTCACCTCTCCGCGTGAACTCGATGATTCACCGTCTGCACCATGAGTCACCACACACACACACACACACACACACACCCCTCTGTAGCATGTATAAATCCTTCAGTCGTCGTATTACAATAAATCAGATATCAGGATTGTCACACATCTCAAATATGCAAAAGTGCACGTAAAGAAGTGTGTGTGTGTGTGTGTGTATTCTGATGGCTGACATACGGTCACACACACACACACACACCACACACACACACACACAACACCGACAAAACTATTACCTCATCTCATCTGCCTGTTGCCAGGATACGAGGATAAAGGGGCGGTGTGTTGCCATGGTTTCCCAAAGTGATGCCAAGCGAGGGCACTCCTGCAGATTTGAGCCATGTTTCGTAATGAGTTACAAACGAGGCGAAGGAGGGGGGAAATATTCCCAGATTAGCGTGGTTTTCTTACGAGGAACAAACTCTGATTGAAACTACGGTTAATTTACAACAAAATACGACGGAAGATTCCAGAAGAAAGTGTGTTTTTGTTTCAAGTTATTACGCTCAACTCCAACGTACTGCAGATGCAGCTCTCTGTGAATCATCCCTGCAGTTGATGACATTTTTAAACTGTATACTTTTTATTTAATTTGATTCAGCAATCGGTAAACCCTCTTTATCAGTTTTTTAAATATCATGAGTTGAGCCTATTTAGAAGAATGTGTGACTTAAATCTGTGGGAAATTCTAGCTGCTAAAAAAGTGAAAGAAACTTCCCTGGAAATTGAATATTATACTTTCTTTCATGAGCAGCTGCTCCACAGCTCCTGATCAAGCGCTTTGAGCACCAGGGAAAGCTTTAAATAGATAACATGTAGAAGTATTATTATTACCGTACTTGTCGGACTATAAGACGCCACTTTTCCCCCCATTGTTTGTGTACCGCTGACGGCCACTAGGGGACCTCCTGAATCTATGGATGTTACAGGTAAAATTAACCACCTTTAACTCTACGGGCTCTAGGACCGGTCCGCGCCCGCCACCTCTAAGCGGCGGGCTCCAGCTAGTACCCCTCACTGCAGTACCTCAAGCCCCTCCTTCTCGACCTTTGAGGCACGTAAAATAAAATGAAAGTTAAAAAACAAATGAAGGCCCTTTCTTGAAGTCATAACTGAAATAATTGATGCAATTAACATGCAAATAGACATTAAAATATATACAAATATGATATATGTCACGTGTCTCAAAGGTATATATATATATTTATATTAATATGTTAAAATAGTTAATACTCTGAGGCTATGATCAACAGAACAGAACTGTGAAGCTCGTCACGTGCCTCAAAGGTTGAGAAGGAGGGGCCTAGGTTGAGAAGGAGGGGCCTAGGTTGAGAAGGAGGGGGCCTAGGTTGAGAAGGAGGGGCTTCTCGGCTCCAGCAGGAAAAGCTGGAGGCCGGGAAAGAGCGAGACAGGTAGCACGCCAAAGTAAAAGTGGAACCGAGAGACGGAACGAGAGCGAGACAGGCGGACAATTTAGCTGCTGGTGCGCTTTGTAGTCCGGAAAGTACGGTATTATTAACTCTGCTTGGTGTGATGGTGATGCATCAGTGTTTTAAAAACCGCGTGGTCCAGAGTCAAAAGAGAGCAACTAGCAGGTGGGCGAAGTGCAGCTGAAGACACTTGTAATCAGCAGAGAGAAATAACATATTAAGCACAATGAAAGACGAGACATGCATTGATAGGTAAGCAAAAGCACGACGACAGACAGTGCATGTTCTGATCGTATATGACGGCATGGAGATATGAGGTGGCTATATCAGCGTCGTTAACACTGCTCCCGAGGGACTCGATCTGTGCGGCTTCCCAACCCGTGACCCGGCCAGCGGAGCACGCGCTGGATACGTTAGAGTTTCATTTGAACAGATTTGACTGCATTTCTGCACCTTGAGTCCCAGCAGCACCAGCAGCGCTCCGCTCGGAACAAAGAGGGATGATTGGGTCGGAGTAGCACCGCAGAGTGCAGGAACGGACGGGTGGCGGTGCCTCTCTGGAAGCCGTGGAGAAACCAAACGCGCCACGACGACACAAATGGATTTCTTGCAGATTACGACCTCTGTGATTCTGTATTGTTCCGGTTTAACGAGGCGCCGCCGCTCGTTAGGCGCTGCTGCTGCGGCGCCTCCCCCCTCTCCCACCTCTGATGCAGTCGCTCCTCGTTATCTCTTATTTCTTCTTCTGTGGTTGTCAAATATTTAAAAGGATAATCCAGATCTCAGGTAGTGTCTTGTGTCGCTGCGATATGAGATCTGAGGTCATGTTCCTGCAGAAAGCACACACACGCACACATACACGCACACACACGCACGCATGCACACACACGCATGCACACACACATACACACACATCACACACACATACACACGCACATACACGCACACACAAACACACGCACGCATGCACACACATACACACATACACATACACACGCACACATATACATACACACACACACATACACGCACACACGCACGCATACACACACACACATACACACGCACACACACACCCATACACACACACATACACACACATACACACGCACGCATGCACACACATACACACACGCACGCACACATATACACACACATACACACACACGCATGCACACACACATACACACACATAAACACACACATACACGCACGCATGCACACACACACACACATACACACACACACACACCACACACCACACACACATACACGCACACCATACACACACACATATACACGCACGCATGCCACACATACACACACACACACACACACACACATACACACACACACACACACACACACACACACACACACACACTGGCTGACCTCTCGTTGCTCGTTACCGGGGGCTCGATTGTAACGTGTCGCTGGATACTTTAAGTGAAGAGAGAAATACCCTTAAACCTTAAATGAAAGTGAGCACCAATAATGAAACTTGACTTTATAGGTCATTAAAAAGACGTTTCCCCCTTCGCTCCGTCTCGCAGGTTTGATCATCGTTCCCAGCGCGGGTGTCGGCATCGTTTTGGGAGGATACATCATCAAGAAGCTGAAGCTGGGGGCGCGGGAGTCTGCCAAGCTGGCGATGATCTGCAGCGGCGTGTCGTTGCTCTGCTTCTCCACGCTGTTCATCGTGGGCTGCGAGAGCATCAACCTGGGGGGCATCAACATCCCCTACACCACCGGGTGAGAGGGGTCTCACACACACACACACACACACACACACACACACACACACACTGTGGTCAGAGCTCCCAACATGTCCTTCAGTGGGAAGAGATAGAAGTCCTGCTGTAGTTTGGTATGTCAAAGAAATCTTACAAAAGTTCAAGTTAAGTAAAAAAGGATCAAAGCATCTTAAAAAAAACATAAAAAGGTCATAAAATAAGTCATATTATAGTATTGAAAAAATAGTAAAGTATAATTAAATATATATATATCGTATAACAGTTTTGGTGGTGTAATATATTGTTTAAAAAATTCACTTAAAGGAGGGGTCGGTCAGTTTGAGAAACCGGCTCGAGATCGCTAGAATTTGAAAATACACAACCGGAGAAAATCTGCCACTTCCTCTCAGAGCCCCTCCCCCAACACACACGACCGCGCACATGACCAATGAGGGCACGAGGTGAGGCTGACGGGCAGGTAGGCCGTCCAATCGGATTGGTTGTACTTCTTACAGTATCACGGCTTCTACAGATTGTTGTCAAAGCTCTTCAGATACTCATTGCTATCGGGACGTTAAGAGAACTCCATGGAATATAACAACAAGTGTATCGAGCCGGGTTCTGAAATGTACCTATCGCACCTTTAAAAGTAAATCTCTAAAATAAAATCTTAAAAATGTAAAAGTATGTCGAAAGAAACATTAAAATAATGCATAATAAAAAGCCATAACAATATCTAATATCGACAAATCCACTTTTGTATCCCCAGGGCCCAGGAGCTCAAAACTTGTAATCCCTATCAGATCAGATCAGATTTGGATTTTGGGGAGTTCAAACCAAACTCAGGATTAGGATCACTTTGATATCCGATCAGGAAATCCAATCCAAGCTTTAATCTGGATCAAATCTTCAAAACGGGTTCAAACCGACCTATCAGTACAAACTGGATTACCCTGATCCCACCAGAGGGGTGGGTCTCCAGTGGTTACCAGAGCAACATGTACTGTACAATTTATTTAAAATGCATCGTAAAAAAAGCCACAACAATATCTAATGTCGACAAAGACTCCATGTCCTTCAGACGGATTCAGTGCTACCCTGCAGTCCTTACACACACCTTACACACACCTTACACACACCTGCGGGGACACGTGCACATGTCAGATTCTGTTACACACTAATAATAACAATAATAATAATATATTTAATTGGTTGCTTTCACAGGTGCTCAATGAGCTAGAAGTTCTAAACTGCGTGTCATCAGGGAATCACACATTCTGCAGCGGTGTGTGTGTGTGTGTGTGTGTGTGTGTGTGTGTGTGTGTGTCACTCCCATCATCCTCATGTGTTGTGGCATTGTGAGTGATTCATTAGCAACACTGGCATCTGCTCTCGAATCACCTCTATTTCTGAAGCTGCTGCTGCTCCACACACACACGCAGAGACACACACACACACACACACTCACTCACTCACTCACTCACTCACTCACTCACTCACTCACTCACTCACTCACTCACTCACTCACTCACTCACACACAGCACACACACACTCACTCACTCACTCACTCACTCACTCACACTCACTCACTCACTCACTCACTCACTCACTCACTCACTCACTCACTCACACTCACTCACACTCACTCACTCACTCACATCACTCACTCACTCACTCACTCACTCACTCACTCACACTCACTCACACTCACTCACTCACTCACTCACTCACTCACTCACTCACTCACTCACTCACTCACTCACTCACTCACACACAGACACACCCACACACACACACATGCTATTTACTGTTGTGTGCACCGAACATGAACATGTGTATTTGCTCAGAGTCCTCTGTGCGTGTCGTCAGAAGGACAACATGGCAGTTGATGGCAGTAATTGTTTGTTATGAAGTGACTCGGCCCGTTGAGTCCTGAGATCCAGCCCCGCAGCATACACACGAGATGCTCGCTCAGCAGTCCCACCTTCATGAGGAATGCTCGACCCATCGCTCACGGTCGGCACGGAGACAAGTGGACAACATGTATTAAGATGTCCCTCGTGGCTTCCTCAAATCTGTGTCAAAGGAAACGTTGTGTTCAGCCCGAGGATCTCGCCTCTGCAGCTGCTGCACCGTCGCTTAGCAACAAGATACCGCGTCCTGCCGGTGGAGCATCGCATTAAGCCACCGTCACACTGTCCCGAAGTGGACACCCGATGGACACACGAATATGGAATTGTGAATTTCGCACGAAGATGGCCCCGAACCGCACGAAGTTAAATGTACGTTACATTGAAGACGTACTGCAACGAAAGTACCACAAAGAAGTATGTACAGATCCTGCACTGATATCTTCAGACTGTGTTCTTTACTAAAGATATACTAACTATGGATGGCATTAATTTGGCCTCCAGTGAGACTGTAAGGAATCTTGGTGTTATATTTGATGAGGATTTATCCTTTAACGCCCACATACAATCAATCTCAAGGACCGCCTACTTCCATCTACGTAACATTGCAGAGAGCAGGCATATCTTCCTCAAAGCGATGCAGAGAAACTAGTCCATGCATTTGTTACTTCTAGGCTGGATTATTGTAACTCTTTACTATCAGGGAGTACCAAGAAGTCAGTCAAGTGGCTTCAGCTGATTCAAAATGCTGCGGCTCGTGTCCTAACCAGAGTTAGGAGAAGGGACCACATTACTCCTGTTCTGGCTGCCTTACACTGGCTCCCTATAGAACACAGGATAGAATTTAAAGTTCTTCTTCTCGCCTACAAAGCCCTTAATGGGCAGGCGCCATCTTACCTTAAAGAACTCATTATACCCTACTGTCCTACTAGGGCATTGCGTTCCAAGAATGCAGGGTTGTTGGTTGTTCCTAGAGTCTCTAAAAGTGCAATGGGAGCCAGAGCCTTTTCTTATCAAGCTCCACATTTGTGGAATCAGCTTCCAGTTTGTGTTCGGGCGGCAGACACCCTATCCGTTTTTAAGAGTGCGCTTAAGACCTTCCTTTTTGATAAAGCTTATAGTTAGGGCTGATTAGATTCAGCCCTAGTTTTGCTGATATAGGCTTAGTCTGTCGGGGGACATCTCACTTCTTCCTTCTCTCTGTCTGTCCCTGTGTCCTCTCATGGGGACATCTCACTTCTTCCTTCTCTCTGTCTGTACCTGTGTCCTCTCATGTTCCGATTAACCCAGCTTCCCCACATGTCTTTCCTTTTGGTGTCTCTATACGCCGGGATCCGGAGTCATGGATGATCCTGCGGTCCTGTGTCCTGGATCGCGAGCGCTGGATCGTGAGTCGTGGCTGTGGTCCTGGATCATCGGTCCTGGATGGATATCCTCGTGGATTCATCTTCCTATTATACACACATGCATTTCCAAACATTTGGACTACCTATGTTGCAAATGTATTATCTTTTCAATTTACACTCGGCATCTATTGCAGTCTGTCCGTCCTGGAGAGGATCCTCCTCTGCTGCTCTCCTGAGGTTTCTCCATGTTCCCTTTAAACTGGGTTTTCTTTGGAAGTTTCTCCTTGTACGATGTGAGGGTCTAAGGACAGAGGGTCTGAGGACAGAGGGTCTGAGGACAGAGGGTCTGAGGACAGAGGGTCTAAGGACAGAGGGTGTCGTATTATCATACTGATATTCTGTACACACTGTGAAGACACTGAGACAAATGTAACATTTGTGATATTGGGCTATAAATAAACATTGATTAATTGATTGATTGATTTACTTCCTCCGTCCTTATATGTAGAAGATATTACGTTTTCTCCGTCATGTTGTTTCCATAGCAACAACAACTTTCTGTCAACTCTCCTTCAAAATAATATATTACATCCTTTTCAGTTTCACAGAACACAAATTGGGTTATTTACATAATATGTTTACGTGATTTTAACCGGATGGACACACGATAAAGGAAATGTTGAAATTCGGCTGTGACCGTAGCATCGGGCCGTTCGTGAGGGCGTCTGAGCCTTCGTGTGACCGCCGGGGGAGTTTCTCAGGCTCCGGCAGCAACTTCGTGAGCGCCGGCAAAATGTTTGGCATGCCAACAAACAGCCGAAGGACCTCGAGAAGGTTCATCTTCGTGTTGAACTCGTGTGTCCGTGTTGCCCTCCGTAAGGCCATCGTGAGGACATCGTGTTATCCTCGGTGCCATCGGGCAGTCGCCCCGATCAGAGTGAGGGCGAATGCTCGATGATAACACGAAGATGACACGATTTGACAAGATGCCCTCACGAGTGCCTCACGAAGTTGCTGCCGGAGCCTGAGAAACTCCCCCGGCGGTCAGACGACGGCTCAGACGCCCTCACGAACGGCCCGATGCTACGATCAGAGCCGAATTTGAACGTTTCCTTTATCGTGTGTCCATCGGGTGTAATTTCGGGACAGTGTGACGGGGGCTTCAGTCCACGTTGCAGCATTGACCCCGTGTTGTTGTGATTATGATCGAGGCACGAACGCTTGGAGAAACGGACGCTGCGTACTCGTCTTTAAATACAACGTGTGTCTTTTGGAGACGGCTTAGTGCGGAAGAAAGGACGTGTGCAACCAGTGCAGGGAGCAAGGCTGAAGTCTTTTTCTCACACACACACACACACACACACACACACACACACACACACACACACACACACACCACACACACACACACACACACACACACACACACACACACACACACACACACACACACACACACACACACACACACACACACTAAACCTAACCAAGTCTTCACCCTAAAAGTCCCCATAAGGGAGGCGAGACTGTGTAAACAGATTTAGGTCCCCACAAGTATAGTAATGCTAGGCCACACACACACACACACACACACACACACACACACACACACACACACACAGTATCTGGAATGTAACGTTGTTATGTCAGGACTGAGGATAGTCTTGTAGAATCAAATAATGAATACGTCTCTGTTTAGCATCATCAACAGTGTGTGTGTGTGTGTGTGTGTGTGTGTGTGTGTGTGTGTGTGTGTGTGTGTGGGTGTGGGTGTGTGTGTGTGTGTGTGACTTTCCCAAAAGAAACTCCAGTTCGCTTCACTGCTCCGTGTTTAGACGGCCTTAGAGCCAGCGGTGGTTCCCACAGTCCTCTCATCGGCACACACATTACCCATCGATCCAAACACACAGGATGCTGTCTCTCCGGCAGACAGACGTGTGGGGAATGCTCAGCCTCCGACACAGAACGAGTCAAATACGCAGAAGAAGAAGTATGGAGGACGTTTGTAATAATAAACACATCACAATTACGTTTCTAATATTTTAAAGGTCTCCTATCGTGCTAAATCCTCTTCTCCATGTCTCTTCTACATCAACCTGATTTTGGTCACTTTGTGATGTCATAACGATGTTTTGTCTTGTGTAACCATTAGCCAATCAGCAACAAGGTACCCCTTATCACCTGGATCTCCTCTAGAGCTCCATTGAGTCCTTTGTAACCAGATACCAGATGTCTCTCAGAGGGGCGTGGGGGAGGGGGCTCCTTGTAAGTAACAGACAGAGAATCAGCACTTTGGAAACAGGGCTGAAACAGAGGGGATTGTGGGTAATGCTGCAATGATCTGGTTGGTGTTTCAGCCAATCAGAGACAGGCTCTGGATATGTCTGAGCCCTGTGTATATTGATGAAGGACAGTATAGTAGGGGACCCTCACTAAGTGGTCCGCGTGTCCCCCTGCAGCCCCACCCTCACCATGGCCCACAGGAACCTGACGGGAGGCTGCAACGTGAACTGTGGCTGCAGGATCCACGAGTACGCTCCGGTGTGCGGCTCCGACGGCATCACCTACTTTAACCCCTGCCTGGCCGGGTGCAGCGGCGTGGGCAACGACAGCACCGGGGTGAGAACACACACACACACACACACACACACACACACACACACACACATAGTGGAGTATGTATGGAAATATGTTTTTCAGACAAAATGTCAAAGTATAACACGTCGATTAAAACGTGGTAGTGCAGTATGTCGAAATAAGGAACGGTATAGCGTGTAGAATGTCGTTTAATTCAGACAAAGGTCATCGTGTCATGTCGAACTATATTTGTGTCCACAGGTGAGGAACTACTCGGACTGCGGCTGCGTCCAGAGCCGCCAGGTCATCACCCCGTCCCCCGGAGGACAGGTACACGCTGAGAGACGTCTCACGTTGAAACGTTCAGATTCAAGAGGTATTAACGCGAGTTCTCCGCAGGCGAGCCAGCTGCAGCTCGTCATCGTGAAGACGTACCTGAACCAGAACGGATACGCGCTGTCGGGGAAGTGTGACAGAACCTGCAACACCCTCATCCCCTTCCTCATCTTCCTCTTCATCGTCACCCTCATCACCGCCTGCGCCCAGCCCTCCGCCATCATCGTCACTCTCAGGTAAATCTCTCTCTGTGTCGCTGATGGGGAAATCCAGAATGTTCCAGTAGCGTGACAAAGGTATCAACTTGGGATGCCAGCGATTATTCGAATATTCGTTACTTTAAAACGTTTTAACTGTTGAATGATACGTTCAGGGTAATCAACTGAAAAACCAATACAAAATAAAATACATATTCCACTCAGTTAAACGTTGAAGGCTGGCCCCACCGTCACGTTCCAGAAGGAACAGGAAATAAATGTTTTTGAACTACAATTTAAGACCAAATAAAAATGTTTTGGTCGCCATGGCAATGCTGGTAGGGCTGCTCACGTCATCTCTGAAAGATGTTTTGCTCGAAACCCCAGCCTGTTGACATCTGTCTGGTTTCGGAGATGAGCGCAGGCAGGCGACGACAAGCCCCCTGCACTGAAGACTAGGGCGGCTCGATTCTGGCAAAAATCAAAATCTCGATTATTCGGGTCAATAATTGATATCACGATTATTAAAAACGATTTACTTTGAAAACTCAACCGAAAAAAAAGTAATCGTTTTATTTCGATTACGTTGTTTTCGTAATCGTAATCTCGATTAATTGAGCAGCCCTACTGCTTTCTGTTCCTCCATCTTGTGACTGTGTGGCTCCCTCTCTTGGATATCAGCATGTGAAGGACACTGCTCGGGAACTAGTCTCTGTATGTGATGACTCCTTCCATGTGAAGGACACTGCTCGGGAACTAGTCTCTGTATGTGATGACTCCTTCCATGTGAAGGACACTGCTCGGGAACTAGTCTCTGTATGTGATGACTCCTTCCATGTGAAGGACACTGCTCGGGAACTAGTCTCTGTATGTGATGACTCCTTCCATGTGAAGGACACTGCTCGGGAACTAGTCTCTGTATGTGATGACTCCTTCCATGTGAAGGACACTGCTCGGGAACTAGTCTCTGTATGTGATGACTCCTTCCATGTGAAGGACACTGCTCGGGAACTAGTCTCTGTATGTGATGACTCCTTCCATGTGAAGGACACTGCTCGGGAACTAGTCTCTGTATGTGATGACTCCTTCCCTCTGGAGACACGTGTATCCTGAGATGAAGCTCAAACCGGGGACGAGGGATTAACATTTTAAGTATTCAGAAAAAAGTCCGAATTTTGAGAGAAAGTCAAAAAAATTTAGAAAGTCATGATTTTGAGAAAAAAGCCAACATTTTATAGAACAAACTTAATATTGTGTTCACGACAGCAGGATGTATGAATACCGAGAAGAACCGGTATTCCTCCATCTTGTGACGGTGTGACTCCCTCTCTTGGATATCAGCGTGTGAAGGACACTGTTCAGGAACTAGTCTCTGTATGTGATGCCTCCTGATGCTGAAGCTCTGTATGTGATGCCTCCTGATGCTGAAGCTCTGTATGTGATGCCTCCTTCCCTTCTGGAGAGGACCACAGACACGCGGGTCCTGATGCTGAAGCTCTGTATGTGATGACTCCTGATGCTGAAGCTCTGTATGTGATGACTCCTGATGCTGAAGCTCTGTATGTGATGACTCCTGATGCTGAAGCTCTGTATGTGATGCCTCCTTCCCTTCTGGAGAGGACCACAGACACGCGGGTCCTGATGCTGAAGCTCTGTATGTGATGACTCCTGATGCTGAAGCTCTGTATGTGATGACTCCTGATGCTGAAGCTCTGTATGTGATGACTCCTGATGCTGAAGCTCTGTATGTGATGCCTCCTTCCCTTCTGGCGAGGATCCCAGACACACGGGTCCTGATGCTGAAGCTCTGTCTCCTCCTCAGGTCGGTGGAGGAACAGGAGAGGCCCTTTGCTCTCGGGATGCAGTTCGTCTTGCTCAGAACTCTCGGTAAGTTCCTCAGCGTGATTATAGACCCCAGAACCACACCTTCGTATATCTTCTGCTGCTGCTGCTTGCCAACACCACGACGTTGTAGAGAATTCATTTAATAATCATTTATTTAAGGCGTCTTTCATGACACCCAAGGACACCGTACAATTAGCAGAACATGATAAAAATACTAACAGGAAACCATGGAGCAGTCAAGTGGACACACATGAGACATATTGGGCATTTGTTCGACCTGCCATATTATGACTTTTCTCCGACATACGACACCCGGTTTGTACACACTATAACGAGCCTTATTTACACGTAAAATACCATTTAGCATTTTTCTCGAGATGCCTAACGACCTTATTATACTACTGTGACTTTTTGAAGCTGAGGAAGGGGATGTTGCAGGAAGGGTTTCACAATGAGGAGCTGCAGCTGGTTGACCTGTGGACAAAGGACTACGATTAATACCTCAGAAAACTGAACATCCTATATACTCTGACTTTTCGAACCATAAGCCGCGACTTTTTCCCCAGCTAACGGCCACTAGGGGGACCTCCTGAATCTATGGGTTTCACAGGTGAAATTAACCACCTTTAACACTACGGGCTCTAGGACCGGTCCGCGCCCGCCACCTTTAACGCTACGGGCTCTAGGACCGGTCCGCGCCCGCCACCTTTAACGCTACGGGCTCTAGGACCGGTCCGCGCCCGCCACCTTTAAGCGGCGGGCTCCAGCAGGAAGCCGGGAAAGAGAGAGACAGGTAGCGCGCCAAAGTGAAAGTGGAACGAGAGACAGAACGAGAGCGAGACAGACGGACGGTTTAGCTGCTGCGGCTCATATGACGGTGCGCTTTAGAGTCCGGAAAGTACGGGATATACAATTACTTTTCTCAACATGCATACTATGAATTCTTTCTGACAAACTACATACTAGCCTTTTTGACGATGAGGAAGGGGATACTACGAGTTCTATTCAGTCAATGTAATAACTCTCTCTTTCTTTCTCTCTCTCTCTCCCTCCCTCTCTCTCTCTCTCTCTTCTCCTCTCTCTCCCTCCCTCTCTCTCTCCCTCTCTCTCTCTCTCTCTCTCTCTCCCTCCCTCTCTCTCTCTCTCTCTCTCCCTCCCCCTCCCTCTCTCTCTTTCTCTCTCTCTCCCTCTCTCTCTGTCCCTGTCCCTCTCTCTCTCCCTCCCTCTCTCTCTCTCTCTCCCTCTCTCTCTCTCCCTCTCTCTCTCTCCCTCCCCCCTCTCTCTCTCTCTTCTCTCTCTCTCTCTCTCTCTGTCCCTCTCTCTCTCTCCCTCTCTCTCTGTCTCTCTCTCCCTCCCCCTCTCTCTCTCTCTCCCCCCCCTCTGTCTCCCCCCTCTCTCTCTCTCCCTCCCCTCTCTCTCCCCCCCTCTCTCTCTCTCTCTCTCTCGCTCCCACCCTTCTCTCCCCCTCAGCCTACATCCCCACCCCCATCTACTTCGGCGCAGTGATCGACACCACGTGCATGCTGTGGCAGCAGGACTGCGGCGTGCACGGCTCCTGCTGGGAGTACGACGTCACCTCCTTTCGCTTCGTCTACTTCGGCCTCGCCGCCAGCCTCAAGTTCGTCGGCTTCATCTTCATCTTCCTCACCTGGTACTCCCTGAAGCACAAGGAGGACCGCCGAGCGGAGCGCCTGCCTCCCCTGGGCACCGTCAGCGAGTTGATTTGTCACGTCGGGGGTCAAAAGAGTCACGCTCGTACGCGCTCGTGTCCGATCTTCATCCCTGCGGTCGCTCCGATTCTCCACCGCGGACACAGCACTCTGAGTTGCCCAGGCAACGCCCTCAAAGCCGTAACGTGAGGACAGAGCTATCGACAAGCAAATCAATGTTTGGGAAGACTTCTCCGGCGCCTGGCGTTGAGGTGAGACGTCCTGTCGTACGATTTGAGAACGCGACGAGGTGCAACAAGCTTTCAATATGCTGCCCCGTATGCTTGGAATGAAGTAGGAACTCTCACTTTGGAGGAATTCAAGTCCGTCTTAAAGGACAAGAATCCATTGGTCGATGTGATTGCTCTTATATCCCATCATTGAAGTCATTTCAAAATGGTGGCAGTTTCCTTTCAGTTGCATATTGACCGTGCCGTTTCATTCGTTGAAGCTTTGTTCATGCCGGCCAGGTCGCTCGTGAAAAATAGATGTTGATCTCGAGGACACTTTTACCTGGTTAAATAAAGGATACATATAGAGCCCCGCCCCCTTCTGAAGCCACGCCTTATTCCTCGTGACAGTGCCTTCTTCTTCCTGTTTGTGTTCCTGCTCCACAGCCACACTCCAAAGGGCTGATGCAAAGACATCACGCGGTGCTACTGGAAGAGAGGCATTAAAACCCGTTTCAGGCGAAGAGCCGCCTCACCGGCCTCTAAAGCACAACTCTCTGTACTATGCAAGATCCCCGTACAGACCCTCCGTCGCTTCCTTCTGATTTATAAACTGTAAGGCGTCTAAGAGCACCATCTTCTCCTCTTTTCTGTAACGGTGCCTCTCAGGCTGTTCGGCCAGTGTACACACAGCTAGCTCGATGCTAACGCCAGTCTGCTCTGCCTTGGTGACGTCACCATGTAGCTTCAAGCCGACTCTTAGCCTTCAACGACTTCTATTCAGTCTCGATCTCATGTCACGAGACAGGTCTCTCGGACCATGTGCTGAAGCTACTGTGTGGAAAAGGTTTCTCAAAAATCCACGAGTGGTGTCTGTAATGGTGACAGAAGGACGCTTCCCCCCACTGAAGGTCACCACATGTAAATAGTAGTATTCTCCTAGTGTAGGCTTTTTAAGAAAGTAGTGCAGCGAGCATTTCGAGCTTCTATCAGCAGGAGCAATCTGATTATTTACTCTCTGGCGCCCCCTGGTGGCTGCAGGTGATTGTGTGAAGGCCAGTGAATGTTGTCAGACCGACTTAAATCTTGGTTAAAATGTCCATTAATAATCCAGTTTCCCAAAGATTTACTTTCTGCAGAATGAATTAAATCAAAGGTCTGAAAAATGTAGTTTTACTAGAATCGTCTTGAATGTCTTAAGGATGAACCTCCCTGTGAAAAGCCTTTCTCATGTTAGCAAAAAATACACTTTGTTTGAGTACAAGTACGTGCTTTTACGTTTTATATCCTAGTTCAACACGAGTGGACGAAACGCAGAGCCTGCTGCAGTCAAAACGTGTTGGGCCACGCTTCGTGAGTCGTTTAGTATTATCGTAACTTAGTACCTCAAATTAAATATTCATAATAAGTGATCATCGACATGTAAATATCGACAGAGCTAATGCCGCGTATTATCAAGTTAGTTAGAAGCATATTTATGAACTCACATTGTAATTAAAAAATATGTCCAATGATCTGTCTTTCGGGGTCTGAACAGTATTTCTTTGGGGCGGGGGGCTACTCATGTAAATTAAGTTATATTACCCAGAATGCCCTGCTCTCCCTCTGTAGTGATTCTCCACCCTTATTTGAACAATAACCTATATTTATTAACTCAGTACAGCTGCTAATTGGCTTATATACACATTATTGTGTATATAACGCGGCTTTTAAGTCATATCCAGAACACGGGGTACACATCTTGGCAAACCGTTTAATTCACAAAGTAAATCCGTTGTTTCCACATTTGCCTCTCCGGTATTTGTATTTACTGAACGTTGGTAAGCTTGTATTAAGTGATGCTAAAACTATATATATATAAAGGGAGGGAGGGAGGGGGGAGGGAGGGAGGGGGATCCTGCAGCTGCTTTGTGTTCATTCAGACGACTGGGTTTTGCTTTAAGGAACTGTCCCCTCGAAGAGGAGCTCTGATTCATGTTTGTGAACACTTGGTTTACAAAAGCCTTGAAACTTGATGTGTGTCATTAAAAAGACGGAAAGAAAACGACTCGTGCGACTGAATTCTTACTCACTCACGTGGACACGGGGCGGAGGGAGGTTGAAGCGTTTATTTCTGAACAGCTTCTGCAGCAGCTTTTCACACACACATTTCTAACGGTCGAGATGAAGGGCAGACAGGAAGTGAATAAAGAGGACAATCTACAGAGAACACCCGGTGCTGTGCGTGTCCAAAGACGCTGAAACAAAAGCACATTTTAAATATATGTGTGTCGAATTATTTGTGAAACAGAGATATGACATGTTTTAATCTGTAGTAGTATATAGAAATAATCTATTCATCTTAAAAATATCTGATGATTTAGGGTTCTGTAAAATGTCAGGATATTGATTAAAAAATGACGAATAAAATATGTGTGTCTTATTAGAGTTTAGTAACAGTTTTAAAAAGTGCATATCAGATGGATGTGAGGATGTAGGACCTGAAGCTGCTGATGGTTTGACCACTCGAACTCGTTGTTTTTCATAAAAACATATATTAAAACGGTGTTAAGGCTTTTTCTTTCCTAATAGGCACCTGTAGAAAAATAAATTGCAATACTCATTATCTGACACTGAGGTGGCGTCTGTCAATCAATCACGTCTCTATGAATGTCTCGTTAACTCTGATTGGACGCCGGAGAGCCGCTGCCCTCATGCTCGCTTTTTGGGGAGAAAGGGAGGAGGTGTTGGGCGTGGAAAATGTCTTCCTCTTCCTCCTCCCTTTCCTCCTGGAAACGCAGCAGGGAGTCGTGATGCGTTTCCATTTCCGTCATCCCGTTGCCGCTGAACGTCTCGCCCTCCATTTCCTCCATTTGCTTTGTCCTCAGAGGAAGAACGTCTCTGTTTGGGCCCGATTCGTTAGCCGTTTTCTCGGGAAGATCGTTAACAGCGAGAGCGCTGATCTGGGAGGGGGGTGACGTCCAAATCCAACTCGTTTCCGCTGCCCTCCCCGAATCCGGATCCTAGCTCTGGATTCGGGGAGTCGTCCAGTTTGAGTTTCTTAAAAACGCGTGGCAGTGCAAACATGTTGTCTACGTCCGTGTGGAAGTTGAGCCAGTCGTCGGGGCCGGGGCTGAAGTTTGGCCGGCGCTCGAAAAGACTCTCGTTGAGGCGATATAGATCCTCCAAACCCTGCCAAAAGACCTCCGCCTCCGTCAGGTTGGGCAACTTAACCCGGGCGTCCGTCCCAAACTGAAGAGCTGCAGAGAGAGAGAGACCAAAGTGAGGGTCTGAGTCAAAGCGGCAGCTCCTGATCTGCAGAAAGGGCCATTTATTTAAGCAGAAAGAAGGCAAAAGCGATCTGGAGCCAACAGACAGTTAGCTTAGCTTAGCTTAGCATAGCTTAGCTTAGCTTAGCTTAGCTAGCTTAGCTTAGCTTAGCATAGCGACTGGAAGCCGAGGGAACGCTATCATGGTAAAAAACAAACTCTGATTTAAATGGTTAATTAACAGTTTTCAATTTACAGTTTTTTGTTCTCATAAATGCGTTGATGTCCTAAACTTCCAGGACGACTAATCTTAAAGACGTGACATTTTTACAAATTGAAGTTCTGCTGTTATTTAAAATGGTGCGAGCGAAACCTAAGTAGATGTTTTTTTTAAATTAGACATTTATGAAAGGAGCGTCATTATAATATTTAGAGTATTTTATACTTACAAATCAAAGGAAATCTTAAAGGTCACCTATCGTGCTATTTCTAGCCATATGAGTCTTCAGCCCGCCTCATATCCCTCTATTCCACTTCCTGTTTCTAAAGAGGAGGGGGCGGAGCTTATGGGGACCCGGCAGCTACCGTCTAAACTAAACGCTGCCGTGATGAAACTCCATATCATGGATCATCAAGGCTCTGAAACGTCTGGAGCTCAAAGGCTTCCTCTCTCCCGGTTACACCACGAGGTGAGTTCCTTTCTACTTCCTGCTTCTTCACACACATGCTCTCCAGCACAGGTTAGCTCTGAGTGTTAGCATGCTAATGTAAACACCGACCATATTACGTCCAAAACCAGTCGGGCATTGTTTCTGATAGCAGCTTTCTGATTGGCCCGTGGGTCCAACACGTGGGTGCCTTCCGTTATGACGTAAATAACATCTGTTCTGTAGTTAATGATGAAGTGCACAACGTTTGTATTAGATGTATTTTAATTATTGATTTTAAGTCAATAAAAATGTTGCACAATGAAGCACTTTATTTGAAGTATATGTACAATTGTTACATTTGCAAAAGTCATGCAGCAAAGCCCACACACCACACACACACCACACACACCACACACACACACACACACCTCACACACACACACACACACACACACACACCACACACACACACACACACACCCACACACCACACACACACACACAGCTCAAGCCATAGTGCAAACACATGCTGATGTAGAAACACACACGAGAGACACAGGAGTGTGTTCTGAGCTGAGCTGCACATAAAAAAAAAGCGTGAGTGTGGCATGAGTCAGGGCAACCTGGAATAATAAAACATCAGAGCAGGATTTCAGGAAGACATATGCAAATTAAAGAATAATTTCAGCAGATTTTGGGGGAAATAAGTGTCTTTTAGGCTTTTCTTGTGTGTGTGTGTGTGTGTGTGTGTGTGTGTGTGTGTGTGTGTGTGTGTGTGTGTGTGTGTGTGTGTGTGTGTGTGTGTGGGACTCACAGAAAGGAGAGGCTCGGTCTCCTCTTTGACCTCCCATGCTGCTGCCTGGTAAGCAGGTGTCAGAAACAGAGGTCAGAGGTCAGGGGGGTGTACGTGTGGATGAAGGTGATATTAAAAGGGATGACGTGTGTGAGGGCCGTTAAAGCGGAGGTACAGAGAGAGGCGTCTGTTATGGTAAAAACACCTCAGATTAATTAACCGTTTTCAATTTACATTGTTTGTTCATTAAGATGTCCTTTTTTGTTCATAAAGTAGAGCTTTCATTTCTTTATTTGTCTATTTATTTTAATGGCCCTTAAAAAACGCCATACATAACCGTCTCATGTCCGTTAACTCAGCTGTAAGTATGACGCTACAGTCAACAGACAGTTAGCTTAGCATAGTGACTGGAAGCAGAGGGAAACAGCTAGCCTAAAAAAAGCTACTTAGCTTGTGCTAAGCTAGCTAGCGGCTGTCACGAGATGCTTCTGCACTCACGCCAGGATGGTGTGCGTGTGGATATGGCTCGCAGCTGATTTATTTTGGGGATATTAATTTGCTTTCCGAGAGACGGAGATATCTACGGTGGCCATTGAAGGTAAATGAGACGGAGATATCTACGGTGGCCATTGAAGGTAAATGAGACGGAGATATCTACGGTGGCCATTGAAGGTAAATGAGACGGAGATACGTACGGTGGCCATTGAAGGTAAATGAGACGGAGATATCTACGGTGGCCATTGAAGGTAAATGAGACGGAGATATCTACGGTGGCCATTGAAGGTAAATGAGACGGAGATACTACGGTGGCCATTGAAGGTAAATGAGACGGAGATATCTACGGTGGCCATTGAAGGTAAATGAGACGGAGATATGTACGGTGGCCATTGAAGGTAAATGAGACGGAGATATCTACGGTGGCCATTGAAGGTAAATGAGACGGAGATACTACGGTGGCCATTGAAGGTAAATAAGACGGAGATACTACGGTGGCCATTGAAGGTAAATGAGACGGAGATATCTACGGTGGCCATTGAAGGTAAATGAGACGGAGAAATCTACGGTGGCCATTGAAAAAAAAACCTTACATTTCCGATCGTTTTTTACTTAAATCTCTCACGCATAATTACGTTTTATATCAAAGATATCGTTTTTCTACTTTTTGAATGTCCTAAATTCAGATCGTTAATTTCTTCCCCTAACTTCGGTATTGTTATTATTTGTTTACCTACAATGGCCCAAAAAACCATGAATAACCTTCTTGTATCCGTCCGTTAACTGCAAGTAAAGTTTATTTAGTGGAAAGCAAATCGTGTTCCTGTTGGATGTGATGCATGATGGGAAGATACAGTGTCATGCATTTATTCACGTGCACGTAATGCTCAGGTGAACTCAGCATCTCGACGAGAGAAAACGAGATGGGGTTTGATGAGTGTGAAGCGAAGCCGAGTGGACAACGTGAAGCTGCTTCGATGAGAGAAAACCCTTATGTTAGCGTTTCCCAGCATGCATCAGCAGCTCCACGGGCGGATGGTTAGTGGGAATGAGGCGAGTGAGCCCATGCAGGTGTTAAAGGGGAGAAAGCCAAAATGGGTGGATACCTGTGTGGCTCATAGCTTCCTCCATCTTTACCTCCTGATCGGGGAAATAAAAGCAATCGATTGTTAATGTCTGATTGGGAGGTAAGGTCATTCACACTGAAGAGTCTGCATGCAGCTGCTACTGCCTGCGGAGAAATGCAATCATTGGAGGAGGAGGAGGAGGAAGAGGAAGAGGAAGAGGAAGAGGAAGAGGAGAGGAGGAGGAGGAGGAGGAGGAGGAGGAGAGGAAGAAGATTCATTGTGCAGGATGGAGAGGAGGAGAGGAGATAAACAGGGTTTCCTTTAAAGAGCGGAGGGGTAATACCACAGCAATGCTCTGTTGCCACGTCCTGCAGAACGTGTGTGTGTGTGTGTGTGTGTGTGTGTGTGTGTGTGTGAGATCCTGAAGTAAACATTGAACAAACATCAAGAGAAAATACTGGATTTTGACTCCTTGACCTCCACCTGAAAAAGTCAGCATTCGTCACTGAGGAACTCATGCAGCATGCGGATAAAGTGCACCCACACACCACACACACACACACACCACACCACACACACACACACCACACACACACACACACACACACACACACACCACACACACACACACCACACACACCACACACACTCACACACACACACACACACACACACTCCACACACACAATATCGGATTCAGGAGGACTTTCATGCATCTGCGTCCTCTCTTCCCACTCTCACCGTTCTTCCTGTGTGTGTGTGTGTGTGTGTGTGTGTGTGTGTGTGTGTGTGTGTGTGTGTGTGTGTGTGTGTGTGTGTGTGTGTGTGTGTGTGTGTGTGTGTGTGTGTCTTTACGGCCATGACACTTTACACATGGGACAGGTGAGTGTTTACCTGCGTCGGGTCCTTTTGGGCGGGGGTTGCACTGCTTGTGTCCCTGACAGCTCCTCATCTCCATCAGGTGGGCGTGAAGAGAGTTCAGGACGTCCCGATCCACCGAGTACACCGTGTTGGTCAGCTGCAACACACACACATTATACACACCTTTTATATGTTGTGTTGTTGTTGTTGTTGTTGTGTTGTTGTTGTTGTTCAATGTGCACATGTTTAGGTTGTGTACATCTTTTGTTATCTATTTTAACTTCTTGTGTTTTTATACATATTTTTATATTATTAAAACATTTTATTTGATTCTGATCCGTTGTAATGTCATCACGTTGTATCTGTGCGTTCATCAGCAGGGGCGGTTCTAGAGGGGGGCCCCCTAACACTGAACTCTGGCCCCCCCTAAAAATGAAAAGTGAAAAAAATATGATTTAATAAACGATTTATTAAGTGACGGAATATGCGGAACTAACGTCATTCTAGTCGGACCCATTAGAGCGGTGCACCCGGGACCCTTTAGAGCGGTGCACCCGGGACCCTTTTCACCTCGGCCCTTCAGAATGCCTCGTTTTGAAGCCAAGGCCACGACGGAGAGAGGGATACATGTCGGAGAGTGAGAGCTCGACCCTGACCTGGTAGGGGTCGTTGTTGAGGTCAAAGTACTCCAGGAATCCGGTGGAGAACTCGCAGAAGAGCGTGTTGTGCGTCTCGTTGACGGTCCTCAGACACCAGTAGGTGTTGTTGTTGGAGCTGGTGCAGGCGCAGAAGCCCCCCACTGCACACACACACACACACACACACACACACACATTAATAACGCTGTAGCATCCAGAAATATCAAATGATAGCATGTTCCCCCTCGTAGCTCCAGAGGAGACGGTCAAGGCGTTAACATCGACTCAAATCCACCTTTTGCTTTCATAAAATGGTATTTATAGTCGTTTGTATTTGATTAACCAACGCTACGACGAACAAATGGCTGTATCAACATCACATATTAACCATTTTTTCACTTTCATTTAGTTTAGTCCTTCAGCCGACGACCTAATAGTAATGTCCAGAATTGTAACCGTCACTAAACCCAACTTCAAACTCAAGAGGAAGTGGTTTAAATGGACTTTATCTTCACCTTTGAAAACATATTCTTATCGGAGCTGAGGTTCAACGACTAAAACACGTATTCAACCCAGAAAGCAGACTGCATGCTGGGAAGTCAGTACACTCACATGTCCACAGGGGGGCGGTGGCCCAGTGGTCGTTATTGTGAGTGAAGCAGGTGAGTCCTGGGAGGCTGCAGTCGTCTCCTTTCTTCGCTCTCTTCTTCACTTTCCTTTCCTTCTTCTTCCGCCGGATCTCGTTGTAAAGCTGAGTCTTCCCGTCGTTTTCCTGCGCCGCTTCCCTGCGGAGACAACGAGACGGATTACCCATCAGCCCCTGTTTCTGTGGAGCACCAGGATTACTGTTGGAGCTGCTTTCTGCGTGCTGTGTGTAACACCGAAGACAATACGATGTGAAAGTAGGTCTACAATATTTAAAGACATTTAAATAAACCAAAGAACACGAGGAGCTAAAACACGAAGGACGAAGGATTTATGACTTTTGACTTTATGACCGACTTACCTCGAAATAACTCACTGTTAGAAATCGTTATTAATGTGCGTTAAATAAATACACACATCTGTGTTTCCATGCTTCATTTCCAGCCATGCATCTCCTCTCAGCTACACACACACACACACACACCATGCTGCAGCTACACACACTCATGCTGCAGTACACACACACACACACACACACAAACACACACATGCTGCAGCTACACACACAAACACACACATGCTGCAGCTACACACACACACACACATGCTGCAGGTACACGCAGCTACACACACACACACACATGCTGCAGGTACACACACACACACACACATGCTGCAGGTACACACACACACACAGACACACACATGCTGCAGGTACACACACACATACATGCTGCAGGTACACACACACACACACATGCTGCAGCTACACACATACACACACACATGCTGCAGTACACACACATACACATGCTGCAGGTATACACACACACATGCTGCAGCTTTACATACACACACATGCTGCAGGTACACACACACCACACACACATGCTACAGGTACACACACACACACCTGCAGCTACACACACACATGCTGCAGCTTCACACCCAGCTGGTGAAGCGCCCATGCAGAGAGGAAGGCGGTGATGACGATGCGTCTCGAGGGCCGGCGGAGAGGACTCACTTAAAGGGGTGCAGGCGGTCTGTCCTGCTCCTCCCGCCCTGAGCCTCGTGCCTGTCTCCTTTGCTAAAGTAGCTGCGTTCACACGGAGAGACAGAGACTGAGCAGCGGCACCACACGGGGCTACAGGAACATCAGCTCCAGGACACAGAGGACACAGAGGACACAGAGGACACTGACCTCTTCTTGCCACAGTCGCAGTCTTCAGGCCGGATCCTCTTCAGGTGTCCTCGCACCTCTCGGAGGTTCTTGATTTTGTCTTGAAGCGCTTCGATCTGGAATTCAAGATGGAAATACTCAATGAATGACAGAGCTCACGGGATGTCTCACACACCACACACACACACACACACACACCACACACACACACACACGTCGTGACAGAAGCACCAGAGAACAACTAATTCAACTATATATGCAGACAGCGGACAGAACAATATAATATATATGATTCCTAAGTATTAAATATATATATTTCACATGCAACATGAATATACATTCCAACCAGGTGGAAACATAATTCAATTTCAATTTGGCATGAAAGAGAAGTAGATTATATTTTATTTAAATGCTGATTGAATGAGAAACCTGGTGTGTGTGTGTGTGTGTGTGTGCGTGTGTGTGTGTGTGTGTGTGTGTGTGTGTGTGTGTCTCACCTCCTGGTCCACGTAGCTCTTGTGGTCCTTCCAGGCTCGGGGGGATTGGTAGATTTCTCTCTCACAGTGAACACTGTCGTTCATCAGCATGTAACACCTGGAACACACACACACACACACCTGTTACACACACACTGCCCTCCTGACACACACACACACACACACCTGTTACACACACACACACACACTGCCCTCTACACACACACACACCTGGTACACACACACTGCCCTCCTGACACACACACACACACACACACCTGTTACACACACTGCCCTCCTGACACACACACACACACACCTGGTACACACACACACACACACACACACACCTGGTACACACACACTGCCCTCCTGACACACACACACACACACACACACCTGTTACACACACACACCCTGTACACACACACTGCCCTCGTGACACACACGCACACACCTGTTACACACACTGGCCTCCTGACACACACACACCTGTTACACACTGTCCTCCTGACACACACACACACACACACACCTGTTACACACTGTCCTCCTCCTGACACACACACACACACCTGTTACACACTGTCCTCCTCCTGACACACACACACACCTGTTACACACTGCCCTCCTGACACACACACACACACCTGTTACACACACACTGCCCTCCTGACACACACACACCTGTTACACACTGCCCTCGTTACACATACATACACACACATACCTGTTACACACTGTCCTCCTCCTGACACACACACACCTGTTACACACTGCCCTTGTTACACATACACACACACATACCTGTTACACACACACTGTCATCCTGACACACACACTTCCCTCCTGACACACACACACACTACTCACTTGTGTGTGACCTTCACAGAGGTCATGTACCCCACAGCGTTGGTGTCGTCTGAGAGCATCTCCTCTGATCCGTCTGACCCTGGGAGCATTTCAAGGTTGTGGGGGTCGTCGGGGTCGTCGGGGTCGTTGTCATAGTGACGTTTGGAGATGGACCGTCGCCTCACGGCCGTCTGATCGTCCGCCTGAAGGTCAACGTCGTAGATTTGACCTTCAAACTCCACCGACAGAGAGCGGGTCTGACGCGTGTGAACGAAGCGAGGCCGGAAACCTGGAAAACAGAAATTCAGTCGAGACATGATTTAATTATTATACTTATATATTATTCATATTATCTTTGTGCAATATAAATACTTTTCTATAATAACGTGCAATTACGTCTATGTTTCCTGTATCATTATGCTGCTGTGTGTATTGTATATTTTTTAATAAACCTTATGCCCACATTTTACGCCTCGAATCAATTATCATATTTTCAGCTGCAGTATTTCCAACCAACACTAGAGGGCGCCAGATCTCCTGCAGCACCCACAGGAACATCCACCGGACAAATTGTAGCGGGACTTGTAGCCGGATGTTTGCATTTTCCGAATGTGTGTCTCTCTTTAGAGCAGGGGGGCCAAACTCGAGGCCCGGGGGCCAAATCCGGCCCGCCACTTCATTTTATGTGGCCCACAAGAGCTTGCAAAGAATATAATAAGTTTATTATATGCCCATAAACTACATGTCCCACAATGCATCTCATTTTGTGACATACGAAATGAAGAGACTTGCAATGATTTGCCCCAGACTTCTGCTTTCAGACGTAGTTAATGATGAAGTTAGTACCCTATCCGATAATAATCCAATGCAGAGGAAATATTGTAAAAGTATACATTATTTTATATTTATTATCTATATATATATATTTATATAGTCTTAAAGTTACAACCGGCCCTTTGAGTGCAGCCATAATTGATGTGGCCCGTGATGACATTTAGTTTGACAGGAAGTCAGGGTTTGATCTTCTGCAAATCTATTCCTACAAAACCAAAGCAGTCACTAGGGTTCAACTCAGTGTGTGTGTGTGTGTGTGTGTGTGTGTGTGTGTGTGTGTGTGCTCACGCTGTCCGCTCAGCTGCCGGTGTGCGCGGCGCTCAGGTCTGGAGGATTTGATCAGAGCGTCCCCACAGTCGCAGGCAGGCTCCCTGAAGGAGGGCTTCAGGCTGCGGGCCCTCTTCCTGGAGCCCTCCTTCGACCCTCCTTTGCACTTCTGGATCCTCCACTTCCCCGAGATCTCCTCCACGCAGTGCCACTTCTGCAACACACACGCAGCGGGGGTTAGACGACAAGAACATGAAGCTCTCTCTCTCTCTCTCTCTCTCTCTCTCTCTCTCTCTCTCTCTCTCCCTGTATCTCTCTCTCTCTCTCTCTCTCCCTGTATCTCTCTCTCTCTCTCCCTCTCTCTCTCTCGGTCGATCTCTCTCTTCTCTCTCTCTCTCTCTCCCTGTTTCTCTCTCTCTCTTTCTCTCCCTGTATCTCTCTCTCTCTCTCTCTCTCTCTCGGTTCGTCTCTCTCTCTCTCTTTCTCTCCCTGTATCTCTCTCTCCCTCTCTCTCTCCCTTCTGTCCGTCTCTCTCTCTCTTCTGTCCGTCTCTCTCTCTCTCCCTCTCTGTCCGTCTCTCTCTCCGTCCGTCCATGTTTTATCTTAAGTCTCCGTGAGAGACGGGCAGTTCAGGGGCATCTCCGCGTGTGGGGAAAACCAGCGTCCAAAAGCAGTGGGAAAGGTAAACCAACATGACGCCCATCGAGGCTGTCTATAGCATATAAGAGGAGAGCTCTAACACTATGTAATAATATATATACCGTCAGCCTGAAGCATCCTCCGTGCTCCACTCTGAAGCATCCTTTGTGCTCCAGCCAATATAAAACCAAGAAATGGGACTTCAATAGGCATGAGAGGGAATATGTACACAGATAAATAATACATGCCCCTCGTATTGCACGGGAGACAGGATAACTTAAATCTTAGCAGCGTTTAGTGCTCATGGGAAAGGACCTGAACTTGAGTCTGTTTGTGCGGGAGGACGTGAAGCGCCTGCCTGGGCGCAGCCGCACGAAGTGCTGGTTACCCGGGTGATTAAAGTATCATCGTATCAGAGGATGAGTGTGGGAACGGAGGATCGAAAGACAAGGCTGTGAGGAGGCTCGGGTTTCCTCTGAGCCAGACCCTCATCCTCCGCCGCCGCCTCAGAAACCACGATGGAAACACGAGACCGTGAGGAAGCAGACCGTCCCTGGGGAGGACCTCTCCTGAGCCCACAACACACGGAGGGTCGGTCCCCGAGACGAAACAAAGGCATGCGGTCGAGTTCAAGACCTTTAGAATCAGATCCGGTTCAGGCTGAGGGTAGATGTCTCATGGATCTCTATTTGTTTGCAAAGCTTCGGTCTGAGGGCTGATATGTGACAGAGGGTCAAAGGGAACGCACAGAGGGGTTGGATGGAGTACTCGTGGATATTTACACACACACACACGCACACACGCACACACACACACAGACAGACAGACACACACACACACACACAGAGACACACACACACACAGACACACACACACAGACAGACACACACACACACACACACACACACACAGAGACACACACACACACACACACACACACACAGACAGACACACACACACACACACACACACAGAGACACACACACACACACACACACACCCAGACAGACAGACACACACACACACACAGAGACACACACACACACAGACAGACAGACAGACACACACACACACAGAGACACACACACACACAGAGACACACACACACAGACAGACAGACACACACACACACACAGACACACATACACACAGAGACACACACACACACACACACACACAGACACACACACACACACACACACACACACACACAGACAGACACACACACACACACACAGAGACACACACACACACAGACACACACACACAGACAGACAGACACACACACACACACAGAGACACACACACACACACACACACACACCCAGACAGAGACACACACACACACACACACCTAGACAGAGACACACACACACACACACACACACACACACACACACACACACACACACACACAGAGATGCAGAGACACACACACACACACACACACACACACAGAGACACACACACACACACACAGATACACACACACAGACAGAGACACACACAGACAGACACACACACACACACACACACACACACACACACACACACACACACACACACACACAGGGAGGTCATGTTAAACCGAACGTATGCCAAGTACAGTTAGACCGAGACATGGTTTAAAGTTAGCACTATTACAGGTGCCGCACCGCACTGCTGCTTTTAATAACCGCTTGTCACACACACACACACACACACACACACACACACACACACACACACACGTTTATGTGGCTATAAACTGGACCTGGGTTGCATTAGCGCTCCCGTCATTTAACGCTAACCCGAGACTTGTAACAATTTGTATTGTTCTGGTCCGGAGCTGCAGACGCTTTAAAGGGCGCGGATGAAAGGGAGCCGATCCAGGCTCACACGGTCCAATTAGGACGCAGCGCAGAGGGCCTCCATGTGCAGGGAGGCGCGTCTCTATAGAACTGTCTGCATCGGGAGAACCGCCTTGAGAAGCCGACACGAGCAGCGTCTCACAGACAGACACGACGGAAAGCACATGGAAATGCATGTATTACACACACATGCATTTACAACATCTGGACGACCTCTGTTGCAAATGTATTATCTCTTCAATTCACACACGGCATCTATTGCAGTCTGTGCGTCCTGGAGAGGATCCTCCTCTGCTGCTCTCCTGAGGGTTCTCCATGTTCCCTTAGACTGTGGGGTTTCTCTGGGAAGTGTTTCCTTGTACGATGTGAGGGTCTGAGGACAGAGGGTCTGAGGACAGAGGGTCTGAGGACAGAGGGTCTAAGGACAGAGGGTCTGAGGACAGAGGGTCTGAGGACAGAGGGTCTAAGGACAGAGGGTCTAAGGACAGAGGGTCTGAGGACAGAGGGTCTAAGGACAGAGGGTCTGAGGACAGAGGATCTGAGGACAGAGGGTCTGAGGACAGAGGGTCTGAGGACAGAGGGTCTGAGGACAGAGGGTCTAAGGACAGAGGGTCTGAGGACAGAGGGTCTGAGGACAGAGGGTCTGAGGACAGAGGGTCTGAGGACAGAGGGTCTAAGGACAGAGGGTCTAAGGACAGAGGGTCTGAGGACAGAGGGTCTGAGGACAGAGGGTCTGAGGACAGAGGATCTGAGGACAGAGGGTCTGAGGACAGAGGGTCTGAGGACAGAGGGTCTAAGGACAGAGGATCTGAGGACAGAGGGTCTGAGGACAGAGGGTCTGAGGACAGAGGGTCTGAGGACAGAGGGTCTGAGGACAGAGGGTGTCGTATTGTCATACTGATATTCTGTACACACTGTGAAGTCCACTGAGACGAATGTAACATTTGTGATATTGGGCTGTAAATAAACATTGATTGATTGATTGAAAGCAAAGCATGACGAACCACGTCTGTTCAGTTCATGAAGTACTGCATAACGTCGGACAGTTAACGGATCAGTTCAGGAACAACGAGAGCAGCTGGAAGTCAGAACCTGGACTGAGCGTCTGACTCAGAGGGACGGTTCAATGCATGTAAATATACGTTGAAGCCACTGCGTGCGTCTTCCTACATGCCGTGAAGTGTTGCTCGGGGTTACTCGTACCTGTCCCGGCTGCTGGCAGGGCGTCTGGAACTCTGCCTGCTGACACGTCTCCATCACCTTCTTGTACTTGGGCAGGCTGTTGGTGTTCTGCGGGGTCGCCGAGTCCTCCTTCTTCCTCAGGATCTTCCTGCAGGGACAGAGCGGGCAGCGTCAGACCAACATCAGCTGGAAACCTCACATCACTCATGTAAAAGCAAAACTGGAAAAGCCAGATACATTCTGGACTCATTGCATACTCTCTAGAACACACTCATATTGTCTGATTTACTGTGTGGAGGTGTGGGGAAACACGTACAAACCCAACCGACAGCCGTTATGCACATTACAGAAAGGGCTGTAAGAGTGATCAATGATGTGGATACCTTGAACACACTCATGGATTATTTTTGAAGTCACACATATTGAAGGTCACTGATCTGGTTACATTTAAAACGGCACATCATGTACAGAGCCAGACATCATCTACTTCCTCGGAACAACTCAGAAGAACTCTGAGAAGCAGGAGTTTAACAATCTGTGGGGTGGCTTTAAGGATGCTTTGGAGCAGGAGGTAAAACGAAGCACAATTCAGTTTAAAGGATGCACAGAAACGCTTGTTTGGATGAGAATGAAGAGGTGATGGAAAATGAGAAATGATTGGATAAATGTAAATCTAAGTAGGAATAACTTGCGTCATGATTTAAAGGACAATCATTGATCGAGTGACGGCCCGTCCACACGACAGCGTCGACAGCTCCAATCTGCCCGTTCCCTTTCAACGGGGTGACGTCACGTAGCCTCGCTTTTTCGTCGAACTGAATTGTGGGTAGCAGAGCGAGGCGTCTCAGAAGTTGAACAATGTTCAACTTCTGGTCGCCTGAGACGCCGGAGTAGCCAGCGCCAGCCAATCAAATCCCGTTTCCCAAAACCTGACAGCTGAAGCCGTAGCCAATCAAACCGCGTCTAAGCTGGGAGAGATATCCCGCCGTTCATTTCTATATTTCAAAAAAAGTCGGAGGAGAAACTAACTATCGCCGTAGCAACTCACCCGGTTGTGTATGACCAGACCCTCTTCACCTACCGGGACACAAACCGGAGGAACCAGCATGGAGGGAGGTGGAGAGGCAGTGGGGGGAACTGGGTAGGGTTTCACCTGTTTGGGGAGTTTATATATATATATATATATAAATATATATATATATATATATATATATATATATATTTATATATATATATATTGCTCGCATAAAATCCCCGGGGTTTCTGCTCTGTATGTCGGGGGCGGGACATTCATGTGATTGGTTGTTGGTCGTGTTGCTTGAGTAAAATCCCCGAGCTCCAGACACGCCCAGCTCCAAGCTCTCTTTGGAGCTGTAGTGTGGACGCTCCGTCAGGCGTGGGAATTAATAAGCATGCTTCCTCCTGCTCCCTTTCGGACACTTTATTATTATGAAGACTTTTTTAGTTTTTTTGTTGAATATACACATATCACCATGAATGTGGAAAAATACAATTATAACAATACGGTGTTCTGTTTTTCACATTTGTTATTTTTTGTAATCTGTTCGAAATAAAGACTGAAAGAAAGAGAGAAACGAGAACACCAGGTTAACGACGCGCTCAAACAACTAGTCATCGTGTGGGACTCGCAGCAGCTTCCACTCGCTTGCTCTCTTAGCTTTTTGTGATAATACTTTGTAGGACCCTCTTGACATTCGTTTGAAGGACTACACATTGTACTCAAGAGCTAAAGGCAGACGGAAGGATGCTTCATCGTGCAAAGACTTGCAGCCTCTGCTCTCCTGGCACCACCACAGCTCGAAGCGTGCAGGTGCGACATGGAGACCCTGACCCTGACAGGCGACTCGTTGACGCTCTGTCTGCGTCCTGATCTGCTCATTCCTCGCGTAACTTCGTCCTGTCTTTGCTTGTTCTGCGCGTCTCGCTTTCTTCCGTCTGTCTCGGTTTAAAAAGTCGGGTTTACGTCCTCGGCCGTGTGCAGAGGACAAAGACTGGGCTTGTTTTTCCTCATCGAATGTCGCCTGCCTCAACATTTGTGAATATTAAACCCTGGCTCTGCAGACTGTGGGCAGGAAGCGCAGAGCAGACGTCTCGAGGAGCCTTCACACCCCGGGTTCATCCAAGTGTTACACACAACCAGAGATACACACATCCTGTACTCAAGTAGAAGTACACACATCCTTTCCTCAAGTAGAAGTACACATACTCGTGTTTAAAAATACTCTGGTGAAAGTAGAAGTACTGACTAAACTTCTTTCCTCAAGTCAAAGTAAAGAGGCTTTGAAGTGTCCTTCAGTAAAAAGTACCCATAACTAGCAGCTGCTTTAAAGAGTACCTGACCTCCCTTTTTCAGGTATTTGAAGTAGAAAGTACAGGTATTTGAGTTTAACATGAGAGAAGTAGAAAGTACAGGTATTTGAGTTCAACATGTAAGAAGTAGAAAGTACAGGTATTTGAGTTCAACATTAAGAAGTAGAAAGTACAGGTATTTGAGTTCAACATGTGAGAAGTAGAAAGTACAGGTATTTGAGTTCAACATGTAAGAAGTAGAAAGTACAGGTATTTGAGTTCAACATGTAAGAAGTAGAAAGTACAGGTATTTGAGTTCAACATGAGAGAAGTAGAAAGTACAGGTATTTGAGTTCAACATGTAAGAAGTAGAAAGTACAGGTATTTGAGTTCAACATGTAAGAAGTAGAAAGTACAGGTATTTGAGTTCAACATGTAAGAAGTAGAAAGTACAGGTATTTGAGTTCAACATGTAAGAAGTAGAAAGTACAGGTATTAGAGTTCAACATGTAAGAAGTAGAAAGTACAGGTATTTGAGTTCAACATGAGAGAAGTAGAAAGTACAGGTATTTGAGTTCAACATGTAAGAAGTAGAAAGTACAGGTATTTGTGTTCAACATGAGAGAAGTAGAAAGTACAGGTATTTGAGTTCAACATGTGAGAAGTAGAAAGTACAGGTATTTGAGTTCAACATGTAAGAAGTAGAAAGTACAGGTATTTGAGTTCAACATGTAAGAAGTAGAAAGTACAGGTATTTGAGTTCAACATGAGAGAAGTAGAAAGTACAGGTATTTGAGTTCAACATGTAAGAAGTAGAAAGTACAGGTATTTGAGTTCAACATGAGAGAAGTAGAAAGTACAGGTATTTGAGTTCAACATGTAAGAAGTAGAAAGTACAGGTATTTGAGTTCAACATGAGAGAAGTAGAAAGTACAGGTATTTGAGTTCAACATGAGAGAAGTAGAAAGTACAGGTATTTGAGTTCAACATGTAAGAAGTAGAAAGTACAGGTATTTGAGTTCAACATGTAAGAAGTAGAAAGTACAGGTATTTGAGTTCAACATGTAGGAAGTAGAAAGTACAGGTATTAGAGTTCAACATGTAAGAAGTAGAAAGTACAGGTATTTGTGTTCAACATGAGAGAAGTAGAAAGTACAGGTATTTGAGTTCAACATGTAAGAAGTAGAAAGTACAGGTATTTGAGTTCAACATGTAGGAAGTAGAAAGTACAGGTATTAGAGTTCAACATGTAAGAAGTAGAAAGTACAGGTATTTGTGTTCAACATGAGAGAAGTAGAAAGTACAGGTATTTGAGTTCAACATGTAAGAAGTAGAAAGTACAGGTATTTGAGTTCAACATGTAAGAAGTAGAAAGTACAGGTATTTGAGTTCAACATGTGAGAAGTAGAAAGTACAGGTATTTGAGTTCAACATGAGAGAAGTAGAAAGTACAGGTATTTGAGTTCAACATGAGAGAAGTAGAAAGTACAGGTATTTGTGTTCAACATGTAAGAAGTAGAAAGTACAGGTATTTGAGTTCAACATGTAGGAAGTAGAAAGTACAGGTATTTGAGTTCAACATGTGAGAAGTAGAAAGTACAGGTATTTGAGTTCAACATGAGAGAAGTAGAAAGTACAGGTATTTGAGTTCAACATGAGAGAAGTAGAAAGTACAGGTATTTGAGTTCAACATGAGAGAAGTAGAAAGTACAGGTATTTGTGTTCAACATGTAAGAAGTAGAAAGTACAGGTATTTGAGTTCAACATGTAAGAAGTAGAAAGTAAAAAGTCGTCAGAAAAATAAGTAGTGGAGTAAAGTACTGAAACCAGAAACATGTACTTAAGTACAGTAACAAAGTATTTGCACTCCAATACTTCCCACCTCTGGTTTCTACACAACACACACTCTGCAGAACGCACACTATACAGGACACACACTCTGCAGCACACACACTCTGCAGGACACACACTCTGCAGACACACACAGACCACACTCTGCAGGACACACACTCTGCAGCACACACACTCTGCAGGACATGGATGTGTCTGCGGTGAGGAAGAAGGGATAAAGAAAGGAGGACGTCTCACCCTCGCTCCACCAGGAATGTGTCCCTCCAGACTTTGGGTTTCTTGTTGGTTTTGAATCTGGGAAAACAAAATGCACAAAGTTCATGAAACTCATCTGACCTGGCCGTCACCGCCTGCTGCCGAGTGACAGCCAGGAGGGAAGTCGTCCTATCAGAGCAGGAGACACGCGGTCCCAGCCCTCTCTGTCGCACTGGGGCCGCTCCCAGTGAGGCTCTCTGGTGTGAGCATCGCAGACACGTCAAACGAGTACAAATACGTTGGTGTAATATTCCTTGTTTTTACTTTGTACGGTTAAATAACGATTATGCAGATTATTTTATACGTTCATCGTTTGCTCGGAAAAAGGTCGGAAAATCGTCCATCCCAGTTCCTCAAAGTGCAAGGAGATCTGTTCTTAAATGTCTGTTCGTCCAAAACCCAGAACTCTTGATATAAATAAATATAGTATTTATATTAATATTTAAAAATTACTTTAAAGATAATCAAATAGTGGCCAATTCTCTGAATGACCATCAAGATCAATCTATAACAGATATATATATTTATTGTATTTTTCGTTTCGTTTTCTTACTTATAAATATGTATTTTTTACGTAAGAAAAAAACTACCAAAAGCTGATTGTTGCAAAAATACTCAACAAACACGGAAGTTATTTCCAGAGAGAGCCCGCGGTGTCCGAGCGGCCAACGAGAGCCCGTCACAGCGCTGCTCCACATCAGCTCTCAGAGACCACACCGTTCACCTCGAGCCTTTAGTCCTGCGACCGCCGGCTCTTTGAAGAGCATTTTAAACATCCAGACATTTGTATGTGTTTATACTATTGTTCATTTTAATTGGTAACTTTACATTTGTATTTTAATGTTGAGCACACTGGTCCTGTAACAAAAATGTCCCCGTCTCTCTGTCTCCCCGTCTGTCTCCCTGTCTGTCTGTCTCCCCGTCTGTCTGTCTCCCCGCTGTCTCCCCGTCTGTCTGTCTCCCCGTCTGTCTGTCTCCCCGTCTGTCTCCCCGTCTGTCTGTCTGTCTGTCTCCCCGTCTGTCTGTCTCCCCGTCTGTCTCCCCGTCTGTCTGTCTGTCTGTCTGTCCCCGTCTGTCTGTCTGTCTGTCTCCCCGTCTGTCTCCCCGTCTGTCTGTCTCCCCGTCTGTCTCCCCGTCTGTCTGTCTCCCTGTCTCCCCGTCTGTCTGTCTCCCCGTCTGTCTGTCTGTCTGTCTGTCTCCCCGTCTGTCTGTCTGTCTGTCTCCCTGTCTGTCTCCCCGTCTGTCTGTCTCCCCGTCTGTCTCCCCGTCGTCTGTCTCCCTGTCTCCCCGTCTCCCTGTCTCCCCGTCTGTCTCCCCGTCTGTCTGTCTGTCTCCCCGTCTGTCTGTCTCCCCGTCTGTCTCCCCGTCTGTCTCCCGTCTGTCTCCCCGTCTGTCTCCCCGTCTGTCTGTCTGTCTGTCTCCCCGTCTCCCCATCTGTTTCCCCGTCTGTCTCCCCGTCTGTCTGTCTGTCTGTCTGTCTGTCTCCCCGTCTCCCCGTCTCCCCGTCTGTCTCCCCGTCTGTCTGTCTGTCTCCCCGTCTCCCCGTCTATCTCCCCGTCTCCCCGTCTGTCTCCCCGTCTCCCCGTCTGTCTCCCCGTCTCCCCGTCTGTCTCCCCGTCTCCCCGTCCGTCCGTCCGTCCCTCTATCTAGCTATCTAATAATAATAGATGACATTCGTGTAGCGCCTCTCAAGAGGCCGCTTCACGTGGTGAACAAAGTAAACTGACCTGTTTCCAGTTCGGTCCTGCTCCAGAAGTTTCAGGATGGATTTCCCGTCCATGTCGGCGGGGGGGGTCGAGGCCGGCGATGTGCAGGATGGTGGGGGCCAGGTCGATGTTCAGCACCATGTGAGGGTTCCTGCACACAGACAGGGAGGGAACGGATGAAATGCATGCTGGGAAATTCCAAAAAGCGCATCCAAGGATCAAGGAAGGAACAACACGGTGGAGATGGACTTCCCAGTGCCACTGGGTCTATTTCTCCATGATGTAATCCATGAAACTCTGATCGATATATGCCTCCAAGACTAAACGCGGTGAAATAGTTGTTTCGCAGACTTACACGGCGCCCTGCTCGATGTTCGGTCCTCTCAGGAAGAACGGCACTCGGATGTCGAAGTCGTACGGCATCGACTTCCCCTTCACCAACCCAAACTGCCCGATGTGGTATCCGTGGTCCGCCGTGTAGATGACGTACGTGTTGTCCAGCTCTCCGGTTTCCTCCAGCATGTCGAACACCTGACAGGGAGGGAGGGAGGGAGGGGGAGAGGGAGAAAGGGGGAGAGGGAGAGGGAGAAAGGGAGAGAGGGAGAAAGGGGGAGAGGGAGAGAGGGGGAGAGGGAGAGAGAGGGAGAGAGGGAGAGAGGGGGAGAGGGAGAGAGGAGGAGAGGGGGAAAGGGAGAAAGGGGGAGAGGGAGAAAGGGAGAGAGAGAGAGAAAGAGGGAGAGAGAGAAAGAGAGAGAGGGAGAGAGAGAAAGAGAGAGATAGAGGGAGAGAGGGAGAGAGAGACAGAGAGAGGGAGAGAGAAAGAGAGAGATAGAGGGAGAGAGGGAGAGAGAGACAGAGAGAGGGAGAGAGAGAGAGAGAGAGGGAGAGAGAGAGACAGAGAGAGGGAAAGAGAGAGAGATAGAGGGAGGGAGAGAAAGAGAGAGGGAAAGAGAAGAGAGATAGAGGGAGGAGAGGGAGGAAAGAGAGAGAGAGAAGAGAGGAGAGGGAGGGAGAGAGAAGAGAGAGAGAAAAGAGAGATAGGGAGGGAGAGGGAGGGAGCGAGAGACTTTCAGAGAAACGTGGTGGATGGGGCAAGAACTGTATGCCTCTAGTCTGTGACAGAAACTCTCAGAATTGTCCGGTGCGTTCATAAAAGCACGATGTCTCTCTGTCGTCACGGCAACACGTACCTTCTGCACGGAGTCGTCCACCGACATGAGCGTCTGCAGCCTCTTCCTGTGCAGGAAGTTGGTGAACTCCATGTGGATCGGCCTCATGGGGCCCGTGTACTGCATGATCCAGTGCTTGTCCATGTTGGGGGCGTAGTTGTAGGCGGGCGTGCTAGAGAGGGGGAGGGGTTCAGAGAAAGTCAAACCTCTGGATATTGGTCTTAAAACGAGGATCCTAAATCGACCTGACGATGACTTCGTGGGAGGAGGAGTTCAACGTGGTTCCTGTCGCACGAAGAGACGAGGTAGAGGCCGTCAGTGTGTTTGGGCGAGTATGCAGTAAACATGCATGGATACGCTGTTTTCCGGGCGCCAGGGAAACGCCTGTCTGAGACTTCTCACACACTGAAGTGAAACCACCAGAATCAGGGACTACTTTATCCCACAGGCAACAAGACGGTTGAACAGCTGAGCACTCTCTGAAGAGACCTTAGAGTACGAGGAGGGTCTCTGTCCTCAGACCCTCTGTCCTCAGACCCTCTGTCCTCAGACCCTCTGTCCTTAGACCCTCTGTTCTTAGACCCTCTGTCCTTAGACCCTCTGTCCTCAGACGCTCTGTCCTCATACCCTCTGTCCTCATACCCTCTGTCCTTAGACCCTCTGTCCTCAGACCTCTGTCCTCATACCCTCTGTCCTCATACCCTCTGTCCTTAGACCCTCTGTCCTCAGACCCTCTGTCCTTAGACCCTCTGTCCTCAGACCTCTGTCCTCAGACCCTCTGTCCTTAGACCCTCTGTCCTCAGACGCTCTGTCCTCATACCCTCTGTCCTCATACCCTCTGTCCTTAGACCCTCTGTCCTCAGACCCTCTGTCCTTAGACCCTCTGTCCTCAGACCCTCTGTCCTTAGACCCTCTGTCCTTAGATCCTCTGTCCTCAGACCCTCTGTCCTAAGACCCTCTGTCCTCAGACCCTCTGTCCTTAGATCCTCTGTCCTCAGACCCTCTGTCCTAAACCCTCTGTCCCAGACCCTCTGTCCTTAGACCCTCTGTCCTTAGACCCTCTGTCCTCAGACCCTCTGTCCTCGACCCCTGTCCTTAGACCCTCTGTCCTCAGACCCTCTGTCCTCATACCCTCTGTCCTCAGACCCTCTGTCCTCAGACCCTCTGTCCTTAGACCCTTCTGTCCTCAGACCCTCACATCGTACAAGGAAACACTTCCGGAGACCGAATGTTAGGCTTAACAGCGCAGCATACACACTCTCCAACGGAGGAATACAACAACACATGTTGTCCTTTCTGTGATCTCACTGGACGAGCAGCAGCTGGATGAACAGCTGGGTGTCGTGCATCACAAGACACACACACTGCGCTTTGTGCTGGCCGCTAGTCCTCGTAAACTAACCAGCCGCCGCCGCTCTGAGTACGTGAAGCCTGCAGCCTGAGGACGCAATGGATGCCTGAGCTGCTTCCTGATCCCTCGCCTCCTCGCCTCTTTGTGCCGACTCTGAACTCTTCACCCAACGACGTGAGCGTCCTCCCTCCTGCTACTGTTGCTGTTCCACGTTCAGACGCTGAGTTATGAGCTCCGTCGAGGAGTTCAACCGCCACCACGTCTCGCCCACACACACGGACGGACGCACACACACACACACACACACACACACACACACACACACACACACACACACACACACACACACACACACACACACACACACACACCACACACACACACACACACACACACACACACACACACACACACACACACACACACACACACACACACACACACACACACACACACACACACACACACACACACACACACAGCTCACCTCCCACCTGTCACTCAGAAGTCACCCCAGCTGGAGGCAGCGGATCAGGCTCTGGTGGTGCTACGCTAACCGCTAACCCGAGGCCAGAGCTATAGAT
>CM070496.1:12935185-12957685 GCA_036324585.1 Champsocephalus esox | reverse complement strand
GCCTTGAGTTTGACACCCCTGCCTTAGAGCCTCTGTGTCTCTGCGTGGTGGATGCACTTATTGTAAGTCTCTTGGGATCAAAGCTAAACGAAACGTTCTGTAACATACGGTGGAATACGATGTGACAGAACTGAGACATGTAGCAGACGGGGGACTGATGCAATGCAAACAAAACAGCTTCTAATGAATACATGTTGTTTGCTTCTACCTGTACCTGCAGAAATGAAGTGTGTGTGTGTGTGTGTGTGTGTGTGTGTTGTGTGTGTGTGTCTTTCCCCTGGCGCTGCTGCTCTCAGTTTCTCGGAGAGACCGGGCAGAGAGCCAGTCTGTCCGAGAGGAGGCTAATTTCAGAGCGATGCTTCTGCAGGACCCCACTGAGCTGCCCAACACACACACACACACACACACACACACACACACACACACACACGCTCTGTTTGCATTTCTCCCAGCAGACAGCCAGGAGTCGAGCTTACTGTAAACTATTTGCATCGACTAACGCGAGTGGAAGTCTGGCCGCGAGCTGGCAGGAGCCTGGCCTGAGAGATGCCACTTGTATACGTTAGATAATGAGAACATGTGGCGTTATACTAAATAAACTAACCGCTCGACTCCTGGTGTGAATTCTAAGTCATTTTATTGACGTGAAAATGTTCCAACGGCCGAAACTGCAGCTTCAGCTTCTCGGTGACTGTCGGAGTCTGTTCACAGTTTCTGTTCCACCAACGAGTGCTTCAGCTCCGCAGAGTCCATGCTGTGTTCCTGCTCACTTCCTGTCTGTGTTCCTGCTCACTTCCTGTCTGTGTTCCTGTTCACTTCCTGTCTGTCTTCCTGCTCACTTCCTGTCTGTCTTCCTCTGCCCTGTTCACTTCCTGTCTGTCTTCCTCTGCCGTGTTCCTGTTCCTGTTCACTTCCTGTCTGTCTTCCTCTGCCCTGTTCACTTCCTGTCTGTCTTCCTCTGCTGTGTTCCTGTTCACTTCCTGTCTGTCTTCCTGTCCACTTCCTGTCTGCCTTCCTCTGCTGTGTTCCTGTTCACTTCCTGTCTGTGTTCCTGTTCACTTCCTGTCTGTCTTCCTCTGCCCTGTTCACTTCCTGTCTGTCTCCCTCTGCTGTGTTCCTGTTCCTGTTCAATTCCTGTCTGTCTTCCTGTTCACTTCCTGTCTGTCTTCCTCTGCTGTGTTCCTGTTCACTTCCTGTCTGTCTTCCTGTTCACTTCCTGTCTGTCTTCCTGTTCACTTCCTGTCTGTCTTCCTCTGCCGTGTTCCTGTTCACTTCCTGTCTGTGTCTGCACCTCTAAACCCCCCTGAAGGTGAACCGTCATGCGAGTGCGCGCGGCGGTCCCTCACCTGTCCGGTATCCGGTGTTGTTGAGGTAGACGGCGAAGGAGCGAGGCTCGTGCTGCGCCTGCCAGGACGGAGAGGAGCAGTTCTCGTTGTTGGTGTAGGTGTTGTGGTTGTGCACGTACTTCCCCGTCAGCATGGAGGAGCGAGACGGGCAGCACATGGGCGTGGAGACGAAGGCGTTGGTGAACGTCGTGCCGCCCTCCTCCATTATCTTACGGGTTTTATTCATCACCTGCAGAGAACCTGGGACGCAGCGCGGAGGTCAGAGGTCAACATCTGTATGTGTACACAGGCATGCATAGAGAGACAGGAGACAGGAGACAGGAGACTAGAGACAAGAGACTAGAGGCTAGAGACTAGAGGCTAGAGGCTAGAGACTAGAGACAAGAGACTAGAGGCTAGAGGCTAGAGACTAGAGGCTGGAGACTGGAGGCTAGAGGCTAGAGACTAGAGGCTAGAGACTAGAGACTAGAGGCTGGAGACTAGAGGCTAGAGGCTGGAGACTGGAGGCTAGAGGCTAGAGGCTAGAGACTAGAGGCTAGAGACAGGAGACTGGAGGCTAGAGACTGGAGGCTAGAGGCTAGAGGCTAGAGACTGGAGACTGGAGACTGGAGACTGGAGACTAGGAGGCTAGAGACAAGAGACTAGAGACTAGAGGCTGGAGACTGGAGGCTAGAGGCTAGAGGCTAGAGGCTATAGACTAGAGGCTAGAGGCTAGAGGCTAGAGGCTAGAGACTAGAGACTAGAGACAGGAGACTAGGAGACAGGAGACTGGAGACTGGAGGCTAGAGACTAGAGGCTGGAGACTGGAGGCTAGAGGCTAGAGGCTAGAGACTAGAGGCTAGAGGCTAGAGGCTAGAGGCTAGAGACAGGAGACTGGAGGCTAGAGACTAGAGGCTGGAGGCTGGAGGCTGGAGGCTAGAGGCTGGAGGCTAGAGACTAGAGACTAGAGACTAGAGACTAGAGGCTAGAGACTGGAGACTAGAGACTAGAGGCTAGAGACTGGAGACTAGAGGCTAGAGGCTAGAGGCTGGAGACTAGAGACTGGAGACTGGAGACTGGAGACTAGAGGCTAGAGACTAGAGGCTAGAGACTGGAGACTAGAGGCTAGAGGCTGGAGACTGGAGGCTAGAGGCTGGAGACTAGAGACTAGAGGCTAGAGGCTGGAGACTGGAGACTAGAGGCTAGAGACTGGAGACTAGAGGCTAGAGGCTGGAGACTGGAGACTAGAGGCTAGAGGCTGGAGACTGGAGACTAGAGGCTAGAGGCTGGAGACTGGAGGCTAGAGGCTAGAGGCTGGAGACTGGAGACTGGAGACTAGAGACTGGAGGCTAGAGGCTGGAGACTGGAGGCTAGAGGCTAGAGGCTGGAGACTGGAGACTGGAGACTGGAGACTAGAGGCTAGAGACAAGAGACAAGAGACAAGAGACAAGAGACAAGAGACAAGAGACAAGAGACAAGAGACTAGAGACTAGAGACTAGAGACAAGAGAACACGAAGAGAGGTGATTCAAAAGATAACGCGTTTGAAATTGGAGAGAGTTAATGTATTAAAATGAAATGTTTACAAGCAAGAAAACGTACTACAAACCATGAAGGAGTCTGAATGGTCCTGAAGCGTGTGCGTTATCGATCTTAGCTTCATTGATTTATCATGGGTTAGAAAAACCATTTTATCTTTTAATATTCTGCATTTTAGTAAGCCAACATACCGAATGAATAAGGTAATAAACTATTGATAACGTGTGTATGTAGATGCATATAGATCTATTTTCATGCTGCCTTTTTGTTTTAAAGATAAATAAAATATAACAAATGTACCTTTGCAACAATGCAACACATTAAGAGCTCTATATGAATAAAGTATGGAAAACGATTCGGGGCATTTTCATCATCTGACCAGATGGCCGCTCTGCTCGGGCTTATGGCCTCGCTTAATATTTAATGTGTGGAGGAGGACCAGAGCTTCATCAGGACCAGGTGATGGATGGAGAGATGGAGAGGTGGAGAGATGGAGAGATGGATAGAGAGATAGATAGATAGGTAGGTAGGTAGGTAGATGGATAGATGGAGAGAGAGAGATAGAGAGATGGATAGATAGATGGATGGATGGATGGATAGAGAGATAGAGAGATGGATGGATAGAGAGATGGATGGATGGATAGAGAGATAGAGAGATGGATGGATAGAGAGATGGATGGAGAGAGAGATGGATGGATGGAGAGAGAGATCGAGAGATGGATAGATAGATGGAGAGAGATAAATAGAGAGATGGATAGATGGATAGAGAGATAGATAGATGGATAGATAGATGGATGGATGGATGGATAGAGAGATAGAGAGATGGATGGATAGAGAGATGGATGGAGAGAGAGATGGATGGATGGAGAGAGAGATAGAGAGATGGATAGATAGATGGAGAGAGATAGATAGAGAGATGGATAGATGGATAGAGAGATGGATGGATGGATGGATAGAGAGATAGAGAGATGGATGGATAGAGAGATAGATAGAGAGATGGATAGATGGATAGATAGATGGATGGATGGATGGATAGAGGATAGAGAGATGATAGAGAGATAGAGAGATGGATGGATAGAGAGATGGATGGATGGATGGATGGATAGATAGATAGAGAGATAGATAGAGAGAAAGAGAGATGGATGGATAGAGAGATGGATGGATGGATGGATAGAGAGATAGAGAGATAGATAGAGAGATAGAGAGATGGATGGATAGAGAGATGGATGGATGGATGGATAGAGAGATAGATAGAGAGATAGAGAGATGGATGGATAGAGAGATGGATGGATGGATGGATAGAGAGATAGAGAGAAAGAGAGATGGATGGATAGAGAGATGGATGGATGGATGGATAGAGAGATAGATAGATAGGTGGTAGATGATGGAGAGAGAGAGAGAGATGGATAGATGGAGAGAGAGATGGATGGATGGAGAGAGAGAGATAGAGAGATGGATGGAGAGAGAGATGGAGATGTAGATGGAGAAGAGATGGATGGATGGAGAGAGAGAGATAGAGAGATGGATGTATAGATAGATATAGGTAAAAGACAACAGCTGGACATTATCAATGTTGGCTAAAGCGGCCCCATTTACTGTTTTTGTGACGGTTGATTAATGGGGACTGTCCACGACACTATAAACTATAATCTATAATCTATAATCTATAATCTATAAACTCTAATCTATAAACTCTAATCTATAATCTATAATCTATAAACTATAATCTATAAACTCTAATCTATAAACTCTAATCTATAATCTATAATCTATAATCTATAATCTATAATCTATAAACTCTAATCTATAAACTCTAATCTATAAACTCTAATCTATAAACTATAATCTATAATCTCTAATCTATAATCTATAAACTCTAATCTATAAACTCTAATCTATAAACTCTAATCTATAATCTATAATCTATAATCTATAATCTATAAACTCTAATCTATAATCTATAAACTCTAATCTATAAACTCTAATCTATAAACTCTAATCTATAAACTCTAATCTATAAACTCTAATCTATAAACTCTAATCTATAAACTCTAATCTATAAACTCTAATCTATAAACTCTAATCTATAATCTCTAATCTATAATCTATAATCTATAAACTCTAATCTATAAACTAAACTAATGAACAGGGAGCAGAGAGGCTCTCACCCAGCTCCACGTCCTGGTCGTCGGTGATGATGAGGATGATGTTGGGCCGGATGTTCCTGCGGTCCCTCTGGATTCGACCTCTCTGGGATCTGGTGGTGGAGAACGCCTCGCTGCCCGGAGACAGGAGGAAGACCAGGGCCAGGAAGTGGAGAAACATGGTGGAGGAGGAGGAGGAGGAGGAGGAGGGGAGGAGGAGGAGGAGGAGGAGAGGAGGAGGGGAGGAGGAGGAGGAGGAGGAGCCAGGAGCTGAAGGGAAGACAGAAAACACATCGAGACGTTCAAAAAGAGACAATTTAGGAACTTTTAAAGAGGCCCTTTTGGCAATATATAATAATAATAATAATAATAATAATAATAATATATAATAATAATAATACATGCTCAAAGACGCTTTACGTAACATCAGAACAGAAACAGTACAAAGAAAACGTTGTACTTTTTTTGAAGTGCATGTCAATGGTTTGCAGAGGCTAAAATCACAAAGTTCCGGAACACGGTGACATCACGAAGGAACACTCGCTCTGCTCCCATTGGCTAGAAGCTCCAACACATTGCACGCGATTAAGGGGCGGGACATCTCTAAGCAGGTTGACCAGTCACAACAGCCGGGCAGCGAACCAGCTCTGGTTTCAGACGGAGGGTGAACAGAGGTTCCGCAGCACAGGCAGTGTGAGGGGAATAAAGAGAAGTGAAACCTCGAGGGGAAACTTCTCCAACGATCCAACAGAAGTCAAAACAAGTAAACAAATCCCTCACAAACAACTCTCACCAGATCACAACAAGCTAAGAAAACATTTTAAACAAATCAAAGAGCAGATCTCACCTCGCAGAATCCGTAATATCCAAACCCTGATGCTCCACTACTAGTATTAATATACCCAACTCCGTTCTTATGTTTCCTCTCTCTCCTCTGTCCTCAGATCTGTCTCTGAGGGAAACACTCTGCTGCTGTTCCACACACACACACACACACACACACACACACACACACACCACACACACACACACACACACACCCCCCACACACCGCAGCCTCGGCCAATCACAGCCCACCTTCCACCTGCCACTCAGAAGTCATACGCTGCATTAACCCCCAAACCAACATCTACCAATCACTGACGACTCACCGATCGCTAATGTCAACAACAGGCAGACATGTATAATGATTATCACACCGTAACCAAGGCAACCGTCACAAAGAAAGAGTATTACTTATTCCCAGTAGCAATATACAAAAGATACACAAGGAATGGGTTAAAAGACACCCAACCAGTGCGTATCTAAAGCCGGTTGTTGATATATTCATTATATACGTCAATTGCATCCCGACGATTCACTTTGAGTCAGCGCCGATATTTCACTCTAGAGAAGGCGTGTTCTAGCAGGCGATGGTCAGTGGGCTGTGAGGCGAAGCGTGACAGAAACACGTCCTCCTCTGTTCTGCGCTGAGGACCTGAGAACCAATGGAAAAACACTAAGGGCTCCTTCACATGCTAAAAATATATAACACGAGTAAACATTTGCACATTACTCAGAGACATATTTATGCACAAACTGCCACTACTCTCTGGAAGAGTTTCCTTGTACGATGTGAGGGTCTGAGGACAGAGGGTCTGAGGACAGAGGGACTGAGGACAGAGGGTCTGAAGACAGAGGGTCTGAGGACAGAGGGTCTGAGGACAGAGGGTCTGAGGACAGAGGGTGTGAGGACAGAGGGTGTGAGGACAGAGGGTCTGAGGACAGAGGGTCTAAGGACAGAGGGTCTGAGGACAGAGGGTCTGAGGACAGAGGGTCTGAGGACAGAGGGTCTGAGGACAGAGGGTGTGAGGACAGAGGGTCTGAGGACAGAGGGTCTAAGGACAGAGGGTCTGAGGACAGAAGGTCTGAGGATAAAGGGTCTGAGGACAGAGGGTCTGAGGACAGAGGGTCTAAGGACAGAGGGTCTAAGGACAGAGGGTCTGAGGACAGAGGGTCTGAGGACAGAGGTCTGAGGACAGAGGGTCTAAGGACAGAGGGTCTGAGGACAGAGGGTCTGAGGACAGAGGGTCTGAGGACAGAGGGTCTAAGGACAGAGGGTCTGAGGACAGAGGGTCTGAGGACAGAGGGTCTGAGGACAGAGGGTCTGAGGACAGAGGTCTGAGGACAGAGGGTCTAAGGACAGAGGGTCTGAGGACAGAGGGTCTGAGGACAGAGGGTCTAAGGACAGAGGGTCTGAGGACAGAGGGTCTGAGGACAGAGGGTGTGAGGACAGAGGGTCTGAGGACAGAGGGTCTAAGGACAGAGGGTCTGAGGACAGAAGGTCTGAGGATAAAGGGTCTGAGGACAGAGGGTCTGAGGACAGAGGGTCTGAGGACAGAGGGTCTGAGACAGAGCTCTAGGACAGAGGGTCTGAGGACAGAAGGTCTAAGGACAGAGGATGGATTGATTGATTCACAGATTTTCATTTCAATTTCAGATGTATTGATTTTTCTCCTGCTCTCAGTTTAACGTCATGATTTTGTACTTGCTTTTATTTTGTTTGAACTTATTACGTTTCCGTTTAGCATCACTACAGCTTAGCCTATCAGCACGCGTGAAAACATGCGTGGCAATAAACCAGATTCTGCTTCAACGAATGATTCTTCTTTTGAATCAATGCTTGAAATAAAGGAGTCATGTTTTGTTTTGTCGTAACGGTCCAGACGAGATTTAGCAGCCAGTCATCGTGACAGCGCTGAGCAAACACTGGCGCCGTTTGGACAAACAGCCCTGAGCGCAACACACACACACACACACACACACACACACACACACACACACACACCACACACACACACACACAACACACAGTTTCTGGATGAATGTTAGCACCCAGCCCTAATTCCATTTTACATGCCGATGGTTCCGAGTACAAATACTTCTTACTGTTAAGTACATTTTTCTGGTATCAGTACTTCACTCCACTACTTATTTTTCTGACCACTTTTTACTTTGACTTCTTGTACTCATGTTGAACTCTAATACCTGTACTTTCTACTTCTCTCATGTTGAACTCTAATACCTGTACTTTCTACTTCTTACATGTTGAACCCAAATACCTGTACTTTCTACTTCTTACATGTTGAACTCTAATACCTGTACTTTCTACTTCTCTCATGTTGAACTCAAATACCTGTACTTTCTACTTCTCTCATGTTGAACTCAAATACCTGTACTTTCTACTTCTCTCATGTTGAACTCAAATACCTGTACTTTCTACTTCTTACATGTTGAACACAAATACCTGTACTTTCTACTTCTCTCATGTTGAACTCAAATACCTGTACTTTCTACTTCTCTCATGTTGAACTCAAATACTTGTACTTTCTACTTCTCTCATGTTGAACTCAAATACCTGTACTTTCTACTTCTCACATGTTGAACTCAAATACCTGTACTTTCTACTTCTCACATGTTGAACTCAAATACCTGTACTTTCTACTTCTTACATGTTGAACTCAAATACCTGTACTTTCTACTTCTTACATGTTGAACACAAATACCTGTACTTTCTACTTCTTACATGTTGAACACAAATACCTGTACTTTCTACTTCTCTCATGTTGAACTCAAATACCTGTACTTTCTACTTCTCTCATGTTGAACTCAAATACTTGTACTTTCTACTTCTCTCATGTTGAACTCAAATACCTGTACTTTCTACTTCTCACATGTTGAACTCAAATAAATGTACTTTCTACTTCTTACATGTTGAACTCAAATACCTGTACTTTCTACGTCTTACATGTTGAACTCAAATACCTGTACTTTCTACTTCTTACATGTTGAACACAAATACCTGTACTTTCTACTTCTTACATGTTGAACACAAATACCTGTACTTTCTACTTCTTACATGTTGAACCCAAATACCTGTACTTTCTACTTCTCACATGTTGAACTCAAATACCTGTACTTTCTACTTCTCTCATGTTGAACTCAAATACCTGTACTTTCTACTTCTCTCATGTTGAACTCAAATACCTGTACTTTCTACTTCTTACATGTTGAACTCAAATACCTGTACTTCCTACTTCTCTCATGTTGAACACAAATACCTGTACTTTCTACTTCTCTCATGTTGAACTCAAATACCTGTACTTTCTACTTCTCTCATGTTGAACTCAAATACCTGTACTTTCTACTTCTTACTAGTTGAACTCAAATACCTGTACTTTCTACTTCTTACATGTTGAACACAAATACCTGTACTTTCTACTTCTTACATGTTGAACTCAAATACCTGTACTTTCTACTTCTCTCATGTTGAACACAAATACCTGTACTTTCTACTTCTCTCATGTTGAACTCAAATACCTGTACTTTCTACTTCTCTCATGTTGAACTCAAATACCTGTACTTTCTACTTCTCACATGTTGAACTCAAATACCTGTACTTTCTACTTCTTACTAGTTGAACTCAAATACCTGTACTTTCTACTTCTTACATGTTGAACACAAATACCTGTACTTTCTACTTCTTACATGTTGAACTCAAATACCTGTACTTTCTACTTCTCTCATGTTGAACACAAATACCTGTACTTTCTACTTCTCTCATGTTGAACTCAAATACCTGTACTTTCTACTTCTCTCATGTTGAACTCAAATACCTGTACTTTCTACTTCTCACATGTTGAACTCAAATACCTGTACTTTCTACTTCTCTCATGTTGAACTCAAATACCTGTACTTTCTACTTCTCACATGTTGAACTCAAATACCTGTACTTTCTACTTCCTACATGTTGAACTCAAATACCTGTACTTTCTACTTCTTACATGTTGAACTCAAATACCTGTACTTTCTACTTCTTTCATGTTGAACACAAATACCTGTACTTTCTACTTCTCACATGTTGAACTCAAATACCTGTACTTTCTACTTCTTACATGTGGAACCCAAATACCTGTACTTTCTACTTCTCTCATGTTGAACTCAAATACCTGTACTTTTCTACTGCTCTCATGTTGAACCCAAATACCTGTACTTTCTACTTCTCACATGTTGAACTCAAATACCTGTACTTTCTACTTCTCACATGTTGAACTCAAATACCTGTACTTTCTACTTCTCACATGTTGAACTCAAATACCTGTACTTTCTACTTCTTACATGTTGAACTCAAATACCTGTACTTTCTACTTCTCTCATGTTGAACCCAAATACCTGTACTTTCTACTTCTTACATGTTGAACTCAAATACCTGTACTTTCTACTTCTCTCATGTTGAACTCAAATACCTGTACTTTCTACTTTTTACATGTTGAACTCAAATACCTGTACTTTCTACTTCTCTCATGTTGAACTCAAATACCTGTACTTTCTACTTCTTACATGTTGAACTCAAATACCTGTACTTTCTACTTCTCACATGTTGAACCCAAATACCTGTACTTTCTACTTCTTACATGTTGAACTCAAATACCTGTACTTTCTACTTCTCTCATTTTGAACTCAAATACCTGTACTTTCTACTTCTTACATGTTGAACTCAAATACCTGTACTTTCTACTTCTTACATGTTGAACTCAAATACCTGTACTTTCTACTTCTTACATGTTGAACTCAAATACCTGTACTTTCTACTTCTTACATGTTGAACTCAAATACCTGTACTTTCTACTTCTTACATGTTGAACTCAAATACCTGTACTTTCTACTTTCTTACATGTTGAACTCAAATACCTGTACTTTCTACTTCTTACATGTTGAACTCAAATACCTGTACTTTCTACTTCTTACATGTTGAACTCAAATACCTGTACTTTCTACTTCTCTCATGTTGAACTCAAATACCTGTACTTTCTACTTCTCACATGTTGAACTCAAATACCTGTACTTTCTACTTCTTACATGTTGAACTCAAATACCTGTACTTTCTACTTCTCTCATGTTGAACTCAAATACCTGTACTTTCTACTTCTTACATGTTGAACTCAAATACCTGTACTTTCTACTTCTCTCATGTTGAACTCAAATACCTGTACTTTCTACTTCTTACATGTTGAACTCAAATACCTGTACTTTCTACTTCTCTCATGTTGAACACAAATACCTGTACTTTCTACTTCTTACATGTTGAACTCAAATACCTGTACTTTCTACTTCTCTCATGTTGAACTCAAATACCTGTACTTTCTACTTCTTACATGTTGAACACAAATACCTGTACTTTCTACTTCTCTCATGTTGAACTCAAATACTTGTACTTTCTACTTCTCTCATTTCCCAAACAGCTGGTTCCTTTAGTCTGAATGTGTGTTTGGTGCGTGATCATTATTCTGTAGAGTCACTGCGTGCCTATTGGTTGGAACACGATCCGTGTATCCATCACTTCCTGGTCTTCTCTAAAGGAGAGGGACCAATGGAAACGTTGTCATGTTGCCGTTGGTCACCATGGAAACATTCATTAGCTAACAATGACATTATTGTTCTATTGATATAAAGGGAGGTCAGGTACTCTTTAAAGCAGCTGCTAGCTATGGGTACTTTCTACTGAAGGACACTTCAAAGCCTCTTTACTTTCACTTGAGTAAAGAAGTTTAGTCGGTACTTCTACTTGTTCTGCGAGAAACACTCCGACAGCAATCACCCGTGGATTTGTCCAAATAACGTGTCCTTGTTTCCTCAGGTGACACGAGAGCTCGGAGGTGAGCGGGTTCATTTCCCCCAAAGCAAGAAGCAGGTCAAACCCAAACCAGATGCCACTGCCGTCGATCACTCATTCACAAAGAGGGCCTCACGATGAGGGACAAAGCCGCTCAGGCCCCCCCAGCGAGGGGGGGTTCAACTCTGACGGCATAGTTTGAATTCTGCAGGCTGTCAGAAAGGCTCTCGACATCTCGTACGAGAAGTGGAGAGCATGAGGGGTCGCTGCATCTAGCCCGAGCAATATGTCGTGTGTTTGCCGCTTTATATTTTGTTACAGTACATTTCCAATGCCATGTTCTCTCTCTCTCTCTCTCTCTCTCTCCTCTCTCTCTCTCTCTCTCTCTCTCTCTCTCTCCTCTCTCTCTCTCCTCTCTCTCTCTCTCTCTCTCTCTCTCTCTCTCTCTCTCTCTCTCTCTCTCTCTCTCTCTCTATCTCTCTCTCTCTCTCTCTCTCTCTGCTCTCGTGCTCTGCACCCTCTCTGCTCAAAGTACTTCTTATCTCACGTCATGTGCCTGCAGACCCCTCTGAGTGCAGACCCCTCTGAGTGCAGACCTCTCTGAGTGCAGACCCCTCTGAGTGCAGACCTCTGAGTGCAGACCCCTCTGAGTGCAGACCTCTGAGTGCAGACCCCTCTGAGTGCAGACCCCTCTGAGTGCAGACCCCTCTGAGTGCAGACCCCTCTGAGTGCAGACCTCTGAGTGCAGACCCTCTGAGTGCAGACCCTCTCTGAGTGCAGACCTCTGGGTACAGACCTCTGAGTGCAGACCTCTGAGTGCAGACCTCTCTGAGTGCAGACCTCTCTGAGTGCAGACCTCTGAGTGCAGACCTCTGGGTGCAGACCCTCTGAGTGCAGACCCTCTGAGTGCAGACCCCTCTGAGTGCAGACCTCTGAGTGCAGACCTCTGGGTGCAGACCTCTGGGTGCAGACCTCTGGGTGCAGACCTCTGGGTGCAGACCTCTGGGTGCAGACCTCTGGGTGCAGACCTCTGGGTGCAGACCTCTGGGTGCAGACCTCTGGGTGCAGACCTCTGGGTGCAGACCTCTGGGTGCAGACCTCTGGGTGCAGACTGCTTCTTTCAGAGCGGGAACATCAGCATCGAATGGATTAAAGTCCACATATGTCAGTGATGCGAGGGAACCGCCTGGTCTGCTGCCATGCGGACTGACAGGGGGCTTTTCTGGACTGAGGAGGGCCTGTTTCGGGGGTCCCGCTGAGCAGCACTTTGCACACTTTGCTGCCTGAAGGAAGGCTCTGTCCCCGACTCTCTCTTGGCTGTGGTTTCTCGCTGGGAACCGCTCAGACCTCGGTGTTTTCAGACTCTTAACTCGCCTGATTTGTTTGACCAGAATGCCAGAATCGGGGGAAGGATCCGTGACAGGATTCCAGCGCGGAGACATCACTGGCTCTCTTTGTTCCAACATGTTTCACAACTCTGAACCTTTGACAGGCACGTTCGCAGGCTTTATGTTCCCGTTTCAGATGTTGCAGAGAAACGATTCTCCTCCGCTGGTATGCGTCGTGTTTGGGGAACAACGCCGGCTGCCTGAACGAAGAAGAATGGCCTCGATTCAGTGAAACGTGAAACCTGGAGCGACTGCATTCAGGTCCGTGAGGTACAGCCCTCGGACCTGGAGAGGGAACCCTTTGTAGTGCCAAGGCGGCCAGGCCACCCCATCAACATCACGGATGCTTCTTAATGTATAATTAAAGGAATCCTGGTCCAAAAAGACTTCAAAGTGGCGACGACCAGGTGGTCCGCTGGAACTCACCAGAACCCTTAAGAGGGAAATGATTAAGAAACACACACGGTCAATCTGCCGGTGTTTATTTATGCATGTGTGTGTGCGTGTGTGTGGGTGTGTGTGTGCGTGTGTGGTTGTGTGTGTGTGTGTGTGTGTGAGAGTGTGTGTGTGCGTATGTGTGCTGTGCGTGTGTGGTGTGTGTGTGCGTGTGTGTGTGTGTGTGTGCGTGCGTCTGTCTGTCTGTGTGTGCGTGTGTGTGTGTGTGGTGTGTGTGTGTGCATCTGTCTGTCTGTGTGTGAGTGTGTGGGTGTGTGTCTGTGTGTGCGTGTGTGTGTGTGCGTGTGTGTGCGTGCGTCTGTCTGTCTGTCTGTGTGTGTGCGTGTGTGTGTGTGTGTGTGTGTGTGTGTGTGCGTGTGGGTGTGTGCGTGTGTGTGTGTGTGTATGCGCGTGTGTGTGTGTGTGTGTGTGTGTGTGTGTGTGTGTGCGTCTGTCTGTCTGTGTGCGTGTGTGTGTGTGTGGTGTGTGTGTGTGTGCATCTGTCTGTCTGTGTGTGAGTGTGTGGGTGTGTGTCTGTGTGTGCGTGTGTGTGTGTGCGTGTGTGTGCGTGCGTCTGTCTGTCTGTGCGTGTGTGTGTGCGTGTGTGTGTGCGTGTGTGTGCGTGTGTGTGCGTGTGTGTGTGTGTGTGTATGCGTGTGTGTGTGTGTGTGTGTGTGTGTGTGTGTGTGTGCAGGCTGGTGGGTATGTAATTGTGCATATCCTTCATTACGGACAGCCTTAATTGAGGTGTGTATTTCTAAAGAGAAGCCGTCCTGCTGGCGACACTGACAGAGTGGCTTTCGGCTGGATTTACACCAGCTTTGGAGAAGAGAGAAAGGTCGAATCAGAATCGACTTATCGGCCGATGGATTTGAAGACTTCGACGAGAGGAAAAGTCCTTCTCTCCTTCTGGTCTCTTATTACGGTTGGAAACCCTCTTCCAGGTGCGGAGGACATGTGTGTGTACTCTGACCCAGAAGATAGCATCGCCAAGGCTATCATTACAAAACCAACAGGATCTTCCATTAGCTTTTGGAAAAGTCCAGCACTGACTACGAGAAGAGGGAAGACAAAGTGCTTAGGACAAGTGCTTAGGACTCACTCCTGCGGCATGTTGAAGGTTCAGTATTGCCTCCCGTCTCCTACTGGCTCTGCCGTCCAGCACCTGGTATTTATCGTCTAGATCTGCGTGCTTTAGTAAATACTTTCCTGGGGTCAAAGTTCACGACATGACGTAACACGAACGGGCCATTTGGCGCACACACACACACACACACACACATGGCCTGATCTTGTGTGAAAGCAGCTTTAGTGCTACACAAACCCATCATTATGTTCAGTGCATTGAAGGGGAATAAGGAGGCCGATGACTGCAAGCTTTTTCTTCTTCTATCAAATTAAAATGGACGTTAAATACATGTTCGCTTACGGTTATCTTTTAAGCTTCAGGTTTTAAAGGACATTGTTTACCTGGAGGCTGAAGTGAGGTCACAAACTGAATCAGAATCAAACCCTGAACGTGACCGGTGGCTTTCTGTCTCGCCACTTTCACCCCAGATAAATGATGCGTTCGACCACATGAGAGACGGCCGATCGCTCCAATGGGTTTCCACCGAGGTGACTCCAGAATAAAGACATGGACTTCTTTCCATGAGCTCAGCCACGTTCACCACGTCCAACTGGATGTGTGGCTCGATTTCGGTTCCTTACATATTCGTTGACAAGAAAGACACCGTTGAATATCTCAAGAGGAATTCGGTAGACGTTGGCTTCTCTCTCCGTATGCACCGATTACTAATGGTGCCGTTTGAAGATCCATGTATCCATGTCTCCTCGACTCGATTGAGGTAGAATAAGGCATTATTATAGCATTACTTATTCTAAATATCTATTATGTCGGGTCGATACAGACAGAGCTGAGTGACAGAAAGATAGATAGGTGCAGGTATAGGTTTTCTGTCCCGAATGACCCAGAGACGTCTGACCCTGAAGGGCACACACACTGAAGACGTCTGGCAGCTGCTTGCCTGTAGAAGAGACCGTAAACCGGTACACCCAATGATAACATCCCTATTTATCATCTAACGCCATGGATACGAGTAACCTAGCAACAGCTGAAGTGATTAAGACGCACATGAACTAATACTACGACCAGATGAACCCAATGACGTATCTCTCTGGTAAACACAAGTTATCCAGTTCTCAAAATGCGTGACATGAAACCGTGTTAGCAGAAGCTGAGGTGCTTAAGACGAAGGGGCGAACGAACGACAGATGAACCCAGAAAGATCTCTCTCTCGTAATCCGGCGGCGGCTCGTTACGTCCTCGTTATCGCAGCGCGGGGATATTCACTCGCAGCTCCAATCGGCCGCGGGCATCAAATAAAAGCAGCCCTCGTTAGCACAGACCCATAAAGTCAGAGTGGCAATCCATCTTTAAACAGGGGGGAATGAAGGAGGGGAGATTCCTCCGTCAGCGCGGGGCATGAAACCCAACACCCGCACGATGTGGAGCATGTGGAGGCGCAGTCTGTGGGAACCGTAGACAAACAGAGACCCTGAGAAGCAGCCCGCGCGACCCCGAAGGCCATAAACAAACACGATACCGTCGTAAAACCAGAGCACCTGTGCCTGCTCAGCACTCTGTCCACGCCTCGGGGTGTGTGTCACGTATCGCGCGTGTGTGTGTGTGTGTCACGTATCGCGTGTGTGTGTGTCATTCAGAGTCAGAACAGTCGCAGACAGACACGTACACCTGTAATTTGTACACGAGGTTCACTCCTTTCCACGCCTCCGGCTCCGCGTGTGGCTTTTCCAGAAGCACAAACCCGTTTGAGTAATTTAGTGAACTTTCGTCCTGTCTGGAGAGCGGCAGACGCTCAGAGGCCGGGTCGAAGGAATGCAGTGAATCCCAACATGTTCAGCAGAGTGGCCGCGGGGAGAAAGAGAGTGTGTGTGTGTGTGTGTGTGTGTGTGTGTGTGTGTCCTGCTACTGGATGCAGAAAGTAGATCCATTTCTGCAGAACATTTAAAAATATATTCCTACAAAGCCATCATCACTTCATAAAACCAAAGCCATCTCTTCTCGCAGGGAGCAACAAACAGTTCAACTCAGCGTGTGTGTGTGTGTGTGTGTGTGTGTGTGTGTGTGTGTGGCCATGAGCCCTATAAACAAAGTTACTCAACCTTCAATTCGACAACTGTTCAAATACGCAGCCGCTCTGCAGCCACATAGCAACGTGGGGCTGTGTGTGACCAGAGGCTACCAGGAGCACATGGCCACACACACACACACACACACACACACACACACACACTGAATGTGTTGCCGCTGCAGGGGAGAGGGGAAGAAAGGGAGCAGAAGAGCTGAAGCTAACGCATGCTGGCTTCTCTCAGTGGAGCGGGATGGAGGGATGGAGGGGTGAGGAGATGGAGGGGTGAGGGATGGAGGGGTGAGGAAACGTATTCACTCTCCCCCAAAACCCTCCCATTCCATTATCTCCATGGCGGCGGATGAAGAGGGGAACCCCCCGGCGGCGCACTTCTCCCTCCGGAACGCTTTCTGGCGGCTGCTTTAATCGTACGTGATACAGGCCGGGCCCTTTCTCTCCTCAAATCTAAAACAGATTGCTTCTCCCTGGGGAGGGGATTATCGGACAAGAGGGATGACAAAGCAGGGACAGTGCAGCGCTGCGGGGGCGGAGGACTAACAGGGGAAAGTGTGTGTGTGTGTGTGGAGAAGTGTGTGTGTGTGTGTGTGTGTGGAGAAGTGTGTGTGTGTTTTTATGGTTTCTACAAGAAGATTACTTTTGTGTCCACGTGTGTGTGACAACGGAGAAAGTGTGTGTGCAGGAGACTGTCCTCTCCCTCCTCTCACCCCCCCTCTTAAGCCCGCGGTGCCTCCACGTGCACGACCGACCGGACAAAGGCCTCCCTGGACATCACAGGAACAATCAATCCTCTGGGGGAAGGCCTTCAGTGAAATCTCCCTGTGCTCCATTCACTCCCGACGAGGACCTGGTCAGAGGTCATTCCTGGGAACTTTCGCAAGACTTTCCCAACAAAACCCTTCTTCTCTCCGCGGAGACAACGGGGACAAAGCCAGACTCTGAGGAAGCGAATATACGTCGCTTTCTTTCAGCGTTCGGAGGCATTCCTGCGATGATGTGATGTTTGCATGCCCTGACCTCTACCGCCCCGACGAGGGGCTGAACACACACCTGGGGGTGCTATTGTGAACGCCTCCACACAGACCGGTGTGTGTGTGTGTGTGTGGGTGTGTGTGTGTGTGTGGGTGTGTGTGCGTGTGGGTGCGAGTGTGCGTGTGTGCGTGTGTGCATGTGTGTCCGGATGTGTCTCGTGTGAGGCTGTGTGTGTGTGTGCGAGTGTGTGTGTGTGTGTGTGTGTGTGCGTGTGTCTGTGTGCATGTGTGTGCGTGTGTCTGTGTGCATGTGTGTGTGAGTGTGCGCGTGTGTGTGTGTCCGGATGTCTCTCGTGTGAGGCTGCGCGCGCGTGTGTGTGTGTGTCCGGATGTCTCTCGTGTGTGTGCGTGTGTGTGTGTGTGAGTGTGTGCGTGTGTGTGTGTCCGGATGTCTCTCGTGTGAGGCTGTGCGTGTGTGCGTGCGTGTGTGTGTGTGTGTCCGGATGTCTCTCGTGTGAGGCTGTGTGTGTGCGTGTGTGTGTGTGTGAGGCTGTGTGTGTGTGTGTCTGTGTGTGTGTGTGTGAGAGTGCGTGTGTGTGTGTGCGTGTGAGTGTGTGCGTGTGTGTGTGCGTGTGTGTCTGGATGTCTCTCGTGTGAGGCTGTGTGTGTGTGTGTGTGTGTGTGTGTGTGTGTGTGTGTGTGTGTGTGTGTGTCCGGATGTCTCTCGTGTGAGGCTGCGTGTGGAAACTCATGGGGGACAGCAGAGGGCTGGGAAAGTGTCTGAGTCATCTAAAGATCGTTCTCTCTCTGCGTAAACAAAAGGCAGGGCGATGAAACGCTTCTGGAGTGCAGCGTGCGACCGACTGCAGCGCGCTGTGCAATCAGACGAACACTGTCATTACGAGAGAGAGAGATAAACAACGCAGGAGAGGAGAGGCTCAGGAAATCTGTCCTCACACACACACGCACACACACACACACACACACACCATGTATACATCATTACATTGACTTACATGCATTTCCTGGAGACTTACCCTAACCTTAACCAAGTCTTCACCCTGAAATTAATGATCCCCCTTATGAGGACCTCCCTTATGGGGACCTCCCTTATGGGGACAAAATGGAGGTCCCCATAAGGGAGGCGAGTCCCCACACGTGACTTTGTAAACAGATTTAGGTCCCAACAAGTATAGTAATGCTAGGACACACACACATACACACACCCACACACACACACACAGCCGCCAGTTACTTCAATTCGTCACTTCTGGGTCGTGTCTCTTCACGAGTTTGAGGTGACACGAGGTGAGTATCTTTGTGAAGTCGATCTAATCTCCTCTTCTCTCCGTACCTCTCCGGGAGCAGAGAGAGTCGTCTGCGACGCCTCACACACGGCGCGTCTCCCACCCAGAGACCCTGTAATGATATCACTCATAACTGTGATTGGAGGGTCGCGCGGAGAAGATTGAAACGCAGCGTGATGACAGTGTGAGACGAGTTATGGCGCTGATTACGGAGAGACGACGCAGGGCGGGGATTCGCCTCGGAGACGGGCTGCGAACACGCCCTGAACACGGCCTGAGAAGTTCACGCTTTGCAGAACGAATGGGAATATTCAATGCCCTTTTTTCATTTCCTACATTCTTTAGTCACGACCTGCTTCACACACACACACACACACACACACACACACACACACACACACACACACCACACACACACACACACACACACACACACACACACACACACACACACACACACACACACACACACACACACACACACACACACACACACACACACACACACACACACACACACACACACACACACACACACACACATCATGGGGACCTCCATTTTGTCCCCATAAGGGAGGCGAGTCCCCACACGTGACTATGTAAACAGATTTAGGTCCCCACAAGTATAGTAATGCTAGACCACACACACACACACACACACACACACCATGTATACATGACTTCAGGGGACATTACATTGACTTACATGCATTTCCTGGAGACTTATCCTAACCCTAACCAAGTCTTCACCCTAAAATTAATGACTACACGTGTGGGGACTGGCTTCCCTTATGGGGACAAATTGGAGGTCCCCATAAGGGAAGCCAGTCCCCACACGTGACTATGTAAACAGATGTAGGTCCCCACAAGTATAGTAATGCTAGACACCACACACACACACACACACACACACACACACACACACACACACCACACACACACACACACACACACACCACACACACACACACCACACCACACACACCACACCACACCACACACCACACACACACACACACACACACACACACACACACACACACACACACACACACTAGTGATGGCCAGGGCAGCTGGCAGCGACCCCGTGTCCCCCCAGTAAGAGCTAATTACCTGCAGCAGCTGCTCTCGTTAGCGCCGTGAAGCTAACGGCTAATCGAAAGCCGGACCTGCTGCGGAGAGGGGGTGTATGGATGCTGCCGAGGTTGTTTTCTCTCTCAGGATCCACAGCGTTGAAACGTGAGCCAGTGCGCTACGTGCCTGGCTCAGGATCACAGGATGGTTTGGTCATTTTGTGAAACCAGAAGAAGAAAGTCTTTTGGACGGAAGAAGTCCCAGGTGCCTCGTTCGTTCCTTTCAATAGAGGAAATGTAATAACCCATGGCACCTAATCCCCGTTTCTGGACGGATTTAAAGTTCAGTCTCCAGAAGCCGGGAGTAGGTGCCATGTGTTATTACAAGCGAGCAGGCGATTTAAAGTAGAAGTGAGTTCAGCGACAGCCTTCGGAAAGCCCACCCTCCCAACGGCTCCTCTCGCTGATCCTCACAGCAGCAGCCATCGCGCCACATTGCTGCTCGTGTTAAATACTTTAAGAAACAAGCAGGAAGTGCAGCGCGGCTGGGTTACCAACGTCAACACGGGCACACACAACAGCAGCCTTCAGCCTCACAGCTGCACACACACACACACACACTCACACACACTCCGCCTGCAGCCAGGTACACTACACATCACATTCCCTCCTCACTTTGCGTTACATAGCCGAGTGACAGTCTGTGCGGAAAGCAGACTGACAGACCTGCACTCTGAAGGAGATGAGGAATCGAGGTGAAGGAAGGAAGGGAACGTGGTTTCAAAAGCCGCTCTCCACTCAAAGGAACATCGACGGACAGACTGCAGCTTGTGTCGAAGTGACAGCTTCCCCCTTTTCAAACAGAAGCGACCAGATGGCTGCGCACGGATCGGGGGGGAAATGACATTAATGGAATGTGCTGCCCTCTAATCCCCGGAGACGGAGGAATTTGCCACGGAGGGAATTCCTGTCATCCAGAGAGGCAACACGATGAAGTCCTACACACACACCGAGCTGCAGCAACACACACTCAGAGAGGGAACGCAGATAGAAGTACCTGGAGGCAGGAGCGAAGCTTGGGTTCCTCTCTGAGCCTTCCTCTTCTCTCCCGGAGCTTTCCTCTTCTCTCCCGGAGCTTTCCTCTTCTCTCCCGGAGCCTTCCTCTGAGCCTTCCTCTTCTCTCCCGGAGCCTTCCTCTGAGCCTTCCTCTTCTCTCCCGGAGCTTTCCTCTTCTCTCCCGGAGCCTTCCTCTGAGCCTTCCTCTTCTCTCCCGGAGCTTTCCTCTTCTCTCCCGGAGCTTTCCTCTGAGCCTTCCTCTTCTCTCCCGGAGCCTTCCTCTTCTCTCCTGGAGCCTTCTCCCGAGAGGAGTGTGAATAAGTTTCAGAGTCGGTCGGTGAAAGAGAGAGAGGGGGGGAGACCACACAGGACAACCTCTCTCCTCTAATCCTCTCCTCGATGTGATGACACTCTCTAACCTCCACCATCTGTTGAAACACGTCTGGAGCTGTGTCAGGACCCCCGCTCACCGGCCAATCACAGCGCGGCTGCTGGGTGGCAGGAGGCTGGGACAAGGACGCAGAGAGGGAGACACACACACACACACACACACACGTTGAGATGGGAGCAAGAAAACCCCCAGTCATCGTAACCCGAGAGGCAGAGTGGGAGGAGAGTGTGAGAGAGAGAGGGAAAGGGAGAGAGGAGAGAGAGGAGAGAGAGAGAGAGAGGGAGAGAGAGAGAGACAGAGAGAGAGGGAGGGAGAGAGAGAGAGACAGAGGGAGGGAGAGAGAGAGGGAGAGAGAGAGAGAGAGAAAGACAGAGAGAGGGAGGGAGAGAGAGAGAGAGGGAGGGGGAGAGAGAGAGAGAGGAGAGAGAGAGAGAGACAGAGAGAGAGGGAGGGAGAGAGAGCGAGAGGGAGGGAGAGAGAGAGGAGAGAGAGGGAGAGAGACAGAGAGAGAGGGAGGGAGGGAGAGAGAGAGAGGAGAGAGGAGAGAGAGGGAGGGAGACAGAGAGAGAGGGAGGGAGAGGGAGGGAGAGAGAGAGAGAGAGAGAGGGAGGGAGAGGGGAGGGAGAGAGAGAGAGAGAGAGAGGGAGGGAGAGAGAGAGAGAGAGAGAGGGAGAGAGAGAGGAGAGAGAGAGAGGAGAGAGAGAGAGAAAGAGAGAGAGAAAGCATGTTGAAGAAAGGAGAATCCTCATTGGTCCACAGGAAGAGGAAATCTTGTTTAAAGTGTTGATAAAAGGTAAAAATAACATTTTAAATAAAGAAAATCTAATAGTTGCCCGGCAACAAAGAACAGATTCAGCATTTAAAAAACATATTAAAGTGTGTAAGAGAGAGAGAGAGAGAGAGAGAGAGAGAGAGAGAGGAGGGAGAGAGAGAGAGGGAGGGAGAGAGAGAGAGGGAGGGAGAGAGAGAGAGAGTGCAGTATCTCTTGAGGTCCAAGCAGCAGCCAGTGAGCACACGAGGACACAGGACGCATCATATCTGGCACACTGT
>CM070496.1:12855185-12930185 GCA_036324585.1 Champsocephalus esox | reverse complement strand
AGCCTCCTCTGTCCTCCACTCGTTAACTGTATTACTGGAACCTGTTTGAACTCGTTATCAGAATAAAAGACACCTGTCCACGACCTCAAACAGTCACACTCCAAACTCCACTATGGCCAAGACCAGAGAGCTGTCAAAGGACACCAGAGACAACATGTAGACCTGCAGCAGGCTGGGAAGACTGAATCTGCAACAGGTAAGCAGCTCGGTGTGAAGAAACATACAAGACCACTGATAATCTCCCTCGATCTGGGGCTCCACGCAAGATCTCACCCCGTGGGGTCAAGATGATCACAAGACCGGTGAGCAAAGATCCAGAACCACACGGGGGACCGAGTCCATGACCTGCAGAGAGCTGGGACCAGAGTAACAAAGGCTACCATCAGTAACACACTACGCCACAGGGACTCAAACCCTGCAGTGCCAGACGTGTCCCCCTGCTTAAGCCAGGACATGTCCAGGCCCGTCTGAAGTCTGCTAGAGAGCATTTAGATGATCCAGAAGAGGATTGGGAGAATGTCATATGGTCAGATGAAACCAAAATAGAACTTTTTGGTAAAAACTCAACGAGACGTGTTTGGAGGAGAAAGAATACTGAGTTGCCTCCAAAGAACACCTGCTGTGAAACATGGGGCTGGGACCATCATGCTTTGGGGCTGGGACCATCATGCTTTGGGGCTTTCTGCAGAGGGACCAGGACGACTGATCCGTGGAGAGGAAAGAATGAATGGGGCCATGTATCGTGAGATTTTGAGTGACAACCTCCTTCCATCAGCAAGGGCATTGAAGATGAAACGTGGCTGGGTCTTTCAGCATGACAATGATCCCAAACACACCGCCCGGGCAACGAAGGAGTGGCCTAGCCAGTCTCCAGATCTCAACCCCATAGAAAATCTTTGGAGGAAGTTGAAAGTCCGTGTTGCCCAGCGACAGCCCCAACACATCACTGCTCTAGAGGAGATCTGCATGGAGGAATGGACCAAAGTACCAGCAACAGTGAACACCTTGTGAAGACTTACAGAAAACATTTGACCTCTGTCATTGCCAACAAAGGGTATATAACAAAGTATTGAGAGGAACTTTTGTTATTGACCAAATACTTATTTTCCACCATCATTTGTAAATTCATTCTTTAAAAATCAGAAAATGCGATTCTCTCTCTAGTTTAGCATGCTCAGCCCGACTCAGCCCGGTTCAGAACCACGATTTAGTCGGGCCAGAAAAAAGGTGAAAAAGTTGCCCCGGGCCAAAACTAGGCCAAGTGGAAACGCAACCAAAAATGGGCCCCGGATTGTCCACAGAACTGAATGTATGTTAGTCGCTTTGGATAGAAGCGTCTAACATGTGACATGTAATGTAAATTGGTTCAGTAGTTTTGCCGATATCCTGCAGACAAACAAGCAATTTGATATTTGATATACTTTATGAATCCCCGTGGGGAAATAGTTTCTCTGCATTCGACCCATCTAGTGTTGGGAACGGTGCCTTGCTCAGGGACACCTCGGTAGCACTTGCTGTTGCCGGGACTTGAACTGGTGACCTTCCAGTTGCCAAGCTGGACTTATGGACTTCGCCATCACCGCCCCAAATAGAGAAGGAACAGAAGTAGGACATGTTATAAGACTAGAAATACACAATGGGATTTGAGGGATAATTGCCTGAAATTGAAAATACTTAAAAGGCATTTGTTGAATTTTGCACCAAGATTTCTTGCTGAGTAAAAGTGCGACGACCCCCCGCTGTGTGTCCCACTTCTGCTGTTCCAGTTTGAGAGACTGCCTTGCTATAATGTGGAAATGAGATGTGCAACAGCATCAACAAAGCGCTTCACATGTCATCGGGCAGATTAGCGCCACCGTCCTAAAGCCTGCGGGACTTTGGAAACAGTAATACCAAGTATTCAAACATAAATGTGTTGTATTTCTAAGTTCCTTCACATATATTGTCTCAGGTGAAATGCTGAGGACGATGTGGCGCAGTTTGGTCAGAAGGTGGCGCTATAACAATGATTTCAGTTATTCAGAAGTATTTCCTGGACTTCGAGCATTTGACACGACGTTGGAGCAGAAGATTCGAAACGAGCGACTTCTGCTCACCTGAGCCTCTCCCGTTCGACAGACGGCAGCAACACGTTCAGTAAACTGAAGAGGAATCCCCTTGTATTCTCGTCCTCGGGCTGTTTTTGGTTTCTCCACGATGTCCATTGTCCCAGCTGTCAGAATGTCTTTCATCTCGGGCCTCGGACCCCGACGGAGCGATCGCTATCTTCTGCTTCGTATGTGCACGGCTTACAGCACTGGTTCCCAGCCACCCCGAGCGCTGGACCTTCAGGCTGTATCCCAACTCACTTCAGTCGTCCCGTGGTTCACCAGATCGGCAGAGCGATAGGCTATCTCTCCCTGGAAGGTCTTAGAAAGGCAGCTTTCCCGTCGCTCCGTGTGTGGTCCATCAGATTACTGCTTTTATTGGATTGAATCCTTGCTCTGAGCTTAAATCATACTGTAAATCTGGAGCTCTGTTGTTGGATGTTTGTATGATTGAGTTTTAATGAGTGGGCTATCGGCCCCCCGGGCGCACTCGCAGGTCTGATCAGAACGTGTTTAAGTGCCTCTGGCAGCGAGCGAGAGCCGAGGAATCAAAGTCTGACAGTTGTTATTTAGAAATCTGGATGCATTTACGTCTTTCTTTTCATTCGTCCAATATAGGCCACATTCCTCTCGTATAAGATATACGTGGAAGCATTGGGCGCACCTGTTTATCGTTACCAACCTGTCGTTTGATATTTAACACGGGAATCAAACGTATAGTTTCGTTCAGATTCAGAGTGAGGATTAAACTGGAGGATTTAAAGTTAGTGTGGCTCGAGGAAACCATTGCTTTCACTAACGTATCGCCAATGGTACTGTACTTCAGGGGTGGGGAACCTTTTTCCTCTCAAGGGCCATTTCAATTTTTTCAACATCCTCCGAGGGCCGTACAAAATACTAAAATCACAGCCCATTCATTTGGCCTTTCATTCATGCTGTGCAAAGATAACGCAACCTCTGAATCCAGATCTCACCATGGCTCGCGCATGCACGTGCACGGGGTGGCATGACCACCAAAACAGAAAGATATGGACACAAGATGTGTGCAAATGCATTTAGTTTCCTATGTGGACATGATTTAAGTGTGGGGGGGGGGACCTCACCTCCTCTAGGGGGGTCCGGGGGATGCTCCGGGAAGATTAGTTTTTTAAATGTTGAAGTCAAAAGCATCAATCTGGAGCACTTTGAGAGCAACATTAGGAGATCTATGGAGACCTCTCTCAACACCAGATGAGACAGAACTGGAAGCAGATTTATTTTTCTTTATGGATATTTGACAAATCACTCCCCTTTCAAACTGTATTCTTGTTTATTAATTACTGTCATATAGTATTTTATACCTGTTTACTTTATTCTCTTATTTTTTTATAACTATAATGATCATATAAAGATGTGCCTTCACCTCTCTGGTTGTAGAAAATGCTTCTTATATTCGTTAGCATAGCGAGCTAACCAGATGCTAATAACAACAAAGTTATTGACTGTCTGATCAGTGTGACGGAGGAGCAGATCGCCACCGGGCTTTCAGCTAGAGACACAGACACGCGGGTACTGCAGCATGTGTACGGCTCCTTATGGGTACTGCTTGGAAGTGCCGGAGCGGCATTCTGGTGCTCTCCGTCAGAACTGCCCCCCTGCTGTCAGACGAGACATACCACGTGATGACACTTTGGCTCGTGATGTGTTCAAGGACCCTGACCTTGGCCAGGGAAACAGGCACTCACTTGTTTAATTTGTTTGCGGTCTAGATTTATTTAATTTTTTTTCTTTTTTGCGTGTTTAGAAATTACCTCGAGGGCCGTACCAAATGGTCTCGCGAGCCGTATACGACCCGGGGGCCAGAGGTTTCCCACCCCTGCTTTACATGATAGGAAAACATATCTCTCGATGTAAGTGGCTTTCACACTTCATTTCCACTTAAAGATGGAAAGGCAGTGTGGATTAAGAGATCTTGTCGACACACAAGATTTAACAATTTCGTCCTGCTTGGACCAAAAAGTGACCCACAGTGGGGGGGTCGGGAGCACTTTTCAACACAAGGCAATTCAAAGTGCTTTACAAAAAATGAAAGACATTAAGCATAAAAAAAGGAAAGCTAATAAAATAAAGATAGGTAGAAGTCTTCATAATTCAACATTTGGAAACCTTCAATTTAAGGCAATTTCTCCCCGATTCCCTCTCTCTATCTCTGGTCTTACAACAGTACCAACACAGGTCATTATTTTTCTAGGACAAACGTCACCCTTACCTCCGCTTAACAAGTATTTTGTCTTCTGAACCGATTTTCTTCAAACCTGGTGGAGAGGTGAAGCGTTGGGCAAAAAACTAATCATAGAAATTTGGCGCGACTCTAAATGACTGGGTGGAATACATGGTTTGCATTGATTGGACCTTCTACGATAAGTCTGTTTCATCTCGCTTGGTGTGCCACGTTGTTAACCCGAATGAATATAAACTGTCAATTAACCGAGGGTATATTTAAATGTCAACAAGGAATGTATTTCTGCCTCAGTAAACATGAAGAGATTAGTAAAGCTTATCATTGACCCTGAACGCACGGGAACACCAGCAAACAATAATGCATTCAACAAATACTCATTTCCTTTCACTCGGTCTCTTGAGTGTATCTGCTCCGATATCTCTGTGAAAAACAACCCGACTCTTTGTCAACTTCTGGACCAACTGATCCCCCAGAAGACTCAAGCAGCTCCTTCCTGTCCTTCAGCTTCTGGGAGGCTCTTTCTCACCGAGCGGTGCTTCGTTTCCGGAAGCAGGACGCACTAATCCGAAGGTGAAAGGCAGGAGCAAGGAGAGTGCTGTACATGGGAAAGAGGGAGGCCTATGCATGCTGTACGCTGGAAATAATCCCATAAAGCATGCCGACAGCAGCCTGTTGAGAGAGGAGAATTAGGGTTTGCTTCGGGCTGATAGGCCGCTCAATTATCCCCTCAGAGGCCTCGGCGATAAGGACGCACTTTCCATTCGTCAGCAGAAACACGGAAGAGACGTACAGCATGTTGACTTATAGTAGCTTTAAGATAAATACTTCGACAATCTGTAATTTCCTGCCAACAAGAGCTCAAAATATGTGAAAATCTGGAGTGGAGTGGTGGTTTTGCAGCGTTGCATTATGGGAGTTGTAGTCTCTGCTCTCGTCCTTCAAACTGTGAATAAAGTTTGAGTAAAAAATATTTATATATTTTTCAGAGGCCTCGACGATAAGGACGGACTTTTTATTCGTCAGCAGAAACACGGAAGAGACGTACAGCATGTTGACTTATAGTAGCTTTAAGATAAATACTTACATGCTGCACATTCTGTAATTCTCTTTCAGTAAAATGATGTGGAAATCTGGAGTTTGGTTTAGTGGTTGTGCAGCGTTGGATTATGGGAGTTGTAGTCTTCAGCGTCTCCTCGTCTCCTCAAACAGTGAATAAAGTTTCAGTTTGAGGTTAAAAATCGGAGTTTCTGTTCGGCTGCCGCTAACGTTAGCTCGTCTCGTTTCTCTGATAACTTCAGATCCAGACATCCCATCAGTAAAAGCCTTCATCCTAATTAAACGCACCATTATCTTAAAGGTGTATGGTTGAAATATTAACAGACAGAAAGTCAGTTTATGATTGCTTCTTGCAGCTGACGCATGCTCAAAGGTGATCAGATGCCATCGCAGGAGACACTACACAACTAAATATCTAACCAGGTCATTTCTACCCATTTAAATACAGCGACAATCCACCACCGAATCTAACAACGAGGCACAACAACTGAATTTGAAGATAGTCAGACAGACTGGAGTCCACATGTAGAACTGGGACACACACACACACACACACCAGTCTAATTAAAACCCAGAGTGTGTGTTCTGTGCCCGGCGAGATGGATGTGGCTGCGGTTTTTAACGGGGTGTTTGTTGGGTTTCCTGGGCGAGGGGAAGCTCTGCGGCTCGCTGGGATTTGTGATTCGCACGGACTTGGACCCACTTCCTCTCTCGATGTGGGGGGAAACCAGCAACCTGAACGCATCGCCGCCATCTAGCAATAAGAATAAATCGTATTTGTAAAGCAGCTTTCATTGCTCAAAGTAATCCCAAAGTGCTAGAGGCTACACGGGGGACGCTGGTTCCACTGTTGGGACATTTGGATCATTCAAAAGTTCTGGAAACAGTACATTTAGTCTCTTGCATTCGGGGCGTTTCTGCAAAACGGATTGTAAACTTTAAGAACGATCTACACGCTTGATATTAGTAATAATGGAATAGAGCAGCGGTTGAACCTGAACGCATTGCAAGTGGGCCACAAGAGAAGCTCCACCACCTTTTCCTTTCTCTTTCCTGATCCTCCTTAGCACCGGTCACTATACAGCAGCAGGGCTGGACTGGGACAGCGAATCGGCGCTGGCATTTCGACCCAGACCGGCCCAAACCCATAAAGCAAATGAATAGTAGCGGTTCCTGACAAGAAGAATAACTCAGTATAATTTAAAAAACCGCTATTATTATTATCCTTTGTACGTACCAGGGGCAAACTGAACTAATACGACCTACCGCGCCGGCAGAGGACCACTCTGAACCGTCTACGAACTGGGGTCGGTCGCTTTAAAACCTCGATGAAGACGTGGGGCTTGGCGGACAGTGCGGCATGCGAGTGCGGCGACCCTGAGCAGACCGCTGTCCATATAATCACCATCTGCCCCTTATACCCTCGGAAGCCAGCCTCTTCGACCGAGGACCAGAGATGCGGGCGTGGCTACACGACACCGAGTTGGACATCTAACGTTACACGAAAGAAGAAGACTAAAATAATACATACCATAAGTATGTGTAACTATCAATCATTCTTCAAATCATCACATCCGATCATTGACATCAGGACGGCAGAAAGCTCACACACCTTCCAGACTGAACACTCATCTCTCTCGACTCCACCTCGAGGATAGAACTAGTAACAAAGCTCTTATATACTAACAAAGCACTTGAAATGCTTGGCTCTATGAAGCCTGATGTACTTTATGATTCTGCTTTCTTCAAGGTTGTGTCTTCCTGGTCGAATGTACTTATTGTAAGCTTTGGATAAAAGCCTCAGCTAAATGTGATGTAATGTCTGGGGCCTATAGTGCCCTGCCTCCCGTTTCTATGACGACACAATAGAGATGGGACCAGATGAGTCTACAGCAGGGGTGTCAAACTCAAGGCCCGGGGGCCAAATCCGTCCCGCGACCTAATTTTATGTGGCCCCGCAAGAGCTCGCAAAGACTATAATATACAATACAATCGGTGTAATTGTTGAATATTTGCTTTCAATTATCTTCCCTAGACTTCTGCTTTCAGACGGAGTTATTCAGGAAGATATTACCAGAACTGATAACAATCCAATGCAGGGCCAACAATGTAATATGATACATTATTTAATATATATTATATTAAAATGTAAAACCGGCCCTTTGAGTGCCACTATAATGCTGATGTGGCCCGGGATGAAATTGAGTTCGACACCCCTGGAGGATGAGTCGACGGCGTCTTGTCTCGGGCTCGTCTCTCCCACAGATCGACCCTCTGATGGGACTCCCCGATAAGCACTGCTATGCCATCGATTAGGTTGAACAGTGCTCCACATTCGATGACAGGTTGGGAGGTTTCAGCCAGGACAAGATTAAGAACATGAGCATGGCACCACACAGGGACATGAGTGGGGGACTGGGAGGTCGTCAGTGCAGAGAACCCTTTGTACCGGCCTCGCATATTGGATGCTCCATCTGATGCATTGCCTATACACACATGCCCTGGTCCAGTTTCAGATGCTCTGAGACCTCTGAGAGCAGGTTCACAAAGTATCGTCCGGTGGACCCTAACGCCACAAGCGTCTCTTGCATCGACATATCTTAAGATGACTGAACACTGATCCGGAGAAGTTCTAAACACATCTGTAACATCGATGGCTCGGGGCGGGCAAAGTAATCCATGTCCTCCTGCTCTTTGCTCTCCTCACTCTCCTCCTCCGGGGATGCTGCCTGGCTCCACACGATGATACAGAACGAATGGATTTCCTACTAGCTTGTAGGCTAACGAATGTTTCTCTTATAATATTCGTCGTATTAGTCAAGGGGATATTAATGGGTTCCAGAACTACAGAGTATCATAACCTTAATAATGATCTTTTCCTAATTGTCTTCTGCTTACGGCGAGTTCTCCTCCCTCTCCCCACTCGCGCTGATCCTGGACCTGCTGCACCTGTACTAAACATGTCGGTTATTTTGACACAGCATCAGCACGAAGGGCCTGCTTTTTTCTTGCCCGCAATTTTTCTGCTCCCCCTTTTCGCTTCTCCATTTCCAACTTTGTTTTTTCTCGGGAAAAAAGGCAGTTTGGCTTCAACGGCCGGCTCACCTCCTCCTCTTCCTCCTCTTCCTCCTCCATGAGATAATATGGCGAGAAGCAACTCCCGTCTCTCCGACAGAAACGGGAACTGTCGTGGTTTTCCATCATCTTCTCCCAGACGATGCTTGAGTTACAATCAACTGCTTTGTTGATAGACACAGGTACATCTGATCCCAAGTCAAACTATTTAAACTCAATGCAACCTTCAAGTTGATAATATCTCCATGACGATATTTAGCCTATTCTGTGCAGTTGACTGGTAGATGTTTGCACACAGCATGTTTCATGACAGACGCTAACAGCAGGTTCATTCGGAACAATGCACACACCATTTTGGAAGGTTTAATACTCTTTTACTACCTAATAGTTGGTTTGGAGCAGCCCTTTAAAGTGGGGAGGGTGTAGGGGTTTGGTTTGGAATCGGGCCCAAACCTCTGTGCCGCTTTTCCCTTCATTTAACTTTTCCATACCGCTGTTCTCAGATCTGTGGTTAATAAAGACCGAGCCACAGGAACTCAACAGGTGCAAATTCCAGCGATGCCAGTTATGACCCTGAGCCGAGCCGGCGCTGGAGGCGGGCGGAAAGACTACGGAGTAGCACACTCGTACAGATTGGGACATAAAGTACAATTAGAGTCATGCAACTTAACTTATGCCACTTATCTGATTACCTTAATGCCTTATGTCGAGGTTTAGTACGGACAGTTAGGAAGGAAAGGAGATAATAACTTCCTGTACTTTCTCAACAACCCAATACATGTGCCAAAGGATTCTACTGGCTGTGGCCTAACAGTGTTAAACTGCAACACTCCTTCTGCCGGCTGTGTGTGTGTGTGTGTGTGTGTGTGTATGTGTGTGTGTGTGTGTGTGTGTGTCTCTGTGTGTGTGTGTCTGTGTGTGTGTGTGTGTCTGTGTGTGTGTGTGTGTGTGTGTCTCTCTGTGTGTGTGTGTGTGTGTGTGTGTGTGTGTGTGTGTGTGTGTGTGTGTCTGTGTCTCTCTCTGTGTGTGTGTGTGTGTGTGTGTGTGTGTGTGTGTGTGTGTGTGTCTGTGTCTCTCTCTCTGTGTGTGTGTGTGTGTGTGTGTGTGTGTCTGTGTGTGTGTGTGTGTGTGTGTGTGTCTGTCTGTCTGTGTCTGTGTGTGTGTGTGTGTCTGTGTCTGTGTGTGAGTGTGTCTGGGTGTGTCTCTCTCTCTGTGTGTGTGTGTGTGTGTGTGTGTGTCTGTGTCTCTCTCTCTGTGTGTGTGTGTGTGTGTGTGTGTGTGTGTGTGTGTGTGTGTGTGTGTGTGTGTGTGTGTGTGTCTGTGTCTCTCTCTCTGTGTGTGTGTGTCTGTGTCTGTGTGTGTGTGTCTGTGTCTCTCTCTCTATGTGTGTGTGTGTGTGTGTGTGTGTGTGTGTCTGTGTGTGTGTCTGTGTGTGTGTGTGTGTCTGTGTGTGTGTCTGTGTGTGTGTGTGTGTGTGTGTGTGTGTGTGTGTGTGTGTGTGTGTGTGTGTGTGTGTGTGTGTGTGTGTGTGTGTGTGTGTGAGAGAAAACCCCAAATAATCCAATTCAGCAGATAGTCTCTTCAGGAGCTGAATGGACCGTCAGAGAAAGGAGGGTCTTTTTTTCTGTGAACGGTTCAGCTGCTGCAGAACAACACTCACACAAAGACGAAAGAGAGAGAGCCCCCCCACTCCTTTCTTTACTGTGTGACTGTCCTGCTGGCGGCCATCAGATCTGATCCAGGACCAGCGTTTAGCACTCTTTAAAGTAGAGACACTACACACTGATATACACCTGAACATCAGCAGCAGAGGACTCTTTAAAGTAGAGACACTACATACTGATATACACCTGAACATCAGCAGGAGAGGACTCTTTAAAGTAGAGACACTACATACTGATATACACCTGAACATCAGCAGGAGAGGACTCTTTAAAGTAGAGACACTACATACTGATATACACCTGAACATCAGCAGGAGAGGACTCTTTAAAGTAGAGACGCTACATACTGATATACACCTGAACATCAGCAGGAGAGGACTCTTTAAAGTAGAGACACTACACACTGATATACACCTGAACATCAGCAGCAGAGGACTCTTTAAAGTAGAGACACTACATACTGATATACACCTGAACATCAGCAGGAGAGGACTCTTTAAAGTAGAGACACTACATACTGATATACACCTGCACATCAGCAGCAGAGGACTCTTTAAAGTAGAGACTCTACATACTGATATACACCTGAACATCAGCAGGAGAGGACTCTTTAAAGTAGAGACACTACACACTGATATACACCTGAACATCAGCAGCAGAGGACTCTTTAAAGTAGAGACACTACATACTGATATACACCTGAACATCAGCAGCAGAGGACTCTTTAAAGTAGAGACACTACATACTGATATACACCTGAACATCAGCAGGAGAGGACTCTTTAAAGTAGAGACACTACACACTGATATACACCTGAACATCAGCAGCAGAGGACTCTTTAAAGTAGAGACACTACATACTGATATACACCTGAACATCAGCAGGAGAGGACTCTTTAAAGTAGAGACACTACATACTGATATACACCTGTACATCAGCAGGAGAGGACTCTTTAAAGTAGAGACACTACATACTGATATACACCTGCACATCAGCAGGAGAGCACTCTTTAAAGTAGAGACACAACATACTGATATACACCTGAACATCAGCAGGAGAGGACTCTTTAAAGTAGAGACACTACATACTGATATACACCTGGACATCAGCAGGAGAGGACTCTTTAAAGTAGAGACACTACATACTGATATACACCTGAACATCAGCAGGAGAGGACTCTTTAAAGTAGAGACACTACATACTGATATACACCTGAACATCAGAGGAGAGGACTCTTTAAAGTAGAGACACTACATACTGATATACACCTGAACATCAGAGGAGAGGACTCTTTAAAGTAGAGACACTACACACTGATATACACCTGGACATCAGCAGGAGAGGACTCTTTAAAGTAGAGACACTACATACTGATATACACCTGAACATCAGCAGGAGAGGACTCTTTAAAGTAGAGACACTACGTACTGATATACACCTGAACATCAGCAGGAGAGGACTCTTTAAAGTAGAGACACGACATACTGATATACACCTGAACATCAGCAGGAGAGGACTCTTTAAAGTAGAGACACTACATACTGATATACACCTGAACATCAGCAGGAGAGGACTCTTTAAAGTAGAGACACTACACACTGATATACACCTGAACATCAGCAGGAGAGGACTCTTTAAAGTAGAGACACTACGTACTGATATACACCTGAACATCAGCAGGAGAGGACTCTTTAAAGTAGAGACACTACATACTGATATACACCTGAACATCAGCAGGAGAGGACTCTTTAAAGTAGAGACACTACGTACTGATATACACCTGAACATCAGCAGGAGAGGACTCTTTAAAGTAGAGACACTACGTACTGATATACACCTGAACATCAGCAGGAGAGGACTCTTTAAAGTAGAGACACTACATACTGATATACACCTGAACATCAGCAGGAGAGGACTCTTTAAAGTAGAGACACGACATACTGATATACACCTGAACATCAGCAGGAGAGGACTCTTTAAAGTAGAGACACTACATACTGATATACACCTGAACATCAGCAGGAGAGGACTCTTTAAAGTAGAGACACTACACACTGATATACACCTGAACATCAGCAGGAGAGGACTCTTTAAAGTAGAGACACTACGTACTGATATACACCTGAACATCAGCAGGAGAGGACTCTTTAAAGTAGAGACACGACATACTGATATACACCTGAACATCAGCAGGAGAGGACTCTTTAAAGTAGAGACACTACATACTGATATACACCTGAACATCAGCAGGAGAGGACTCTTTAAAGTAGAGACACTACACACTGATATACACCTGAACATCAGCAGGAGAGGACTCTTTAAAGTAGAGACACTACGTACTGATATACACCTGAACATCAGCAGGAGAGGACTCTTTAAAGTAGAGACACTACATACTGATATACACCTGAACATCAGCAGGAGAGGACTCTTTAAAGTAGAGACACTACGTACTGATATACACCTGAACATCAGCAGGAGAGGACTCTTTAAAGTAGAGACACTACGTACTGATATACACCTGAACATCAGCAGGAGAGGACTCTTTAAAGTAGAGACACTACATACTGATATACACCTGAAACATATATTTGATGACGCATAAATCCTACCTGCAGTCCTATGCATCCGTCTGTGTTTCCGCAGACTTCCTCCTCTCTGATTGGACAGGAATTGGAGGTGGTCCCAGTGCTGCAGAGAGAGGGGAGAAAACAGAAGAGAGGAATTCAGAATATCTCATTGTGAGCGCTTATCTCCCCTCGTGGAATCTCAGCCACAATGACGAGGCCAAAAAGGAGGGGAAGAGGGCAGAGAATGTTTCAGCCCAAAAAATAAGCAATGCTGTGAATGGGTTAGCCTCGAGCTCAACATTATGCACATATCTGAGAAACAAACTTGATTCCAGTAAATGTTAGCATACCATTTTCCACAAAGGCTTCCCAAAATACGCTAAAGAGAGAAAACAAGCCATAGAAAGCTTAACCTGTGTTTTCCCTTTTCTATAATTGAGTATTGGGATATCTTTAATCTTACGCGACAATCTGATAAAGCTGCCATGTGCTCACTGAATTATTACGAGCAAAAGAGAGACATGTTGTGCCAATTGTCACGACAAAGAAAGATGGAAATAAAGCAATAAGCAGAATGAAAGCAAGGTAGTGTTAGAAATTAAAATCAATGTTTTACGGCGTAATTTAGTTAGAACATACCGTCAGTTTAAATGCTATTTTATTCTGAAAGAAACCGGAAGTTCTCGCACCATCTTAATACCAAGCTTTTATTCTGAAAATCCTTCACGACGACACCCGGGACTACCGTCCATCAGTATCATTAAAGTGGCTATTGACGCCGTTAACATGTGTTACATATAAAGTTATGAAAGAGATGAGGAGGAGAAAAGGCACGTGGAAGTAAGCAATGAATGTACAATGTTGAAATCCTCTGTTTAACGCGATATCGGACACGAGGGAGGGGGGGGGGAGTCCCTACGTCAGAGAGGAGGAGCGAGCAGCCAGCACGCGGGAAGGACGAAGGCGTGGAGAGACTCTTCTGCTCGGCCGGCACTACGAGAGGGAGCTTTTCTCTCTCTCTCTCTGAACCATCTTCTGCTTGTAACATTACCACGCCATTTTGATTAAAGGCGCCATTTTAATTAAAGTATCCATTTGAACCTTCTCAGAGACTCCGTTCGTCTCCTTATTTAAAGCCTCTCTCCTGGACGCGAGAATAACGAACAAAGCTATCAGTAGGAAGAGGTAGAACCAGTAGAGATATAGGATGGCATCAGAAAACAACTAATGCATTACATTAAGCATCTCCTGGTCCTTGAATAAAGTCGGGGAGTAAGGAATAAACAAAGTATAGATAGAAGGGATTATAAAGAAAAGAGAAATGAGTGCACCCCCGCCTCGAACCTGTGAAAAGGGGGTGCTGCATATCCTAAAAGAACCCTCTTAACTCCTCGTTCTTCATTTCCTGTTCGTGTCCGGGTCCAGATGTCCGGAGAACATCCGTAACGACACGCCCGCAGACTCCCAGGGTAAAGTAAGTGGGAGGTGGAAGGATTCGATGCTACACGTCCAGCTTATTCCATAAATCATCGCAGGTGAAAATATACCCCATGGCAAGTAGAACGATTGGTCTGTGAAAGGAACGACAAATACCCATCCCCCATGAGGTCATGGTCTCCTCAATAACCCTCTAATTAGTGCTGATTTAATGCAAGTTAGGAAGTTGTTGTACGTGAGTTTCGGTCTTAATATGCGCTGCTCAATAAGGGCCTCGTACTTGTAGAATATGGTCATGTAGAATAATCAATCAATGTTTATTTATAGCCCAATGTCACATTTGTCTCAGTGGTCTTCACAGTGTGTACAGAATATCAGTATGACAATACGACACCCTCTGTCCTCAGACCCTCTGTCCTCAGACCCTCTGTCCTCAGACCCTCTGTCCTTAGACCCTCTGTCCTCAGACCCTCTGTCCTCAGACCCTCTGTCCTCAGACCCTCTGTCCTTAGACCCTCACATCGTACAAGGAAACACTTCCGGAGAAACCCCACAGTTTAAGGGAACATGGAGAAACCTCAGGGAGAGCAGCAGAGGAGGGATCCCTCTCCCAGGACGGACAGACTGCAATAGATGCCGTGTGGAAATTGAAAAGATAATACATTTGCAACATAGGTAGTCCAGATGTTTGGAATAAGGCATTAATAAATGTTTTTATAATGACTAATAAAGAGCCAATACGCTGCTAACTAGTTGCTGGTGAATGTGTGTACCTTAATACAAAGTGTTACCATGAATAAATACAATCAAATAAATAAATAACTCGCATCACGAAGTCACAGGAATACAAAACATTCACATCGAGTAGAATAATAAATGATTAAGGCACGGGAGAACAATAAAGGACACCCATTGGTCAATATGAAACAGGAAGACAGAAAAGTGACGCTGGGCTTTTCTCACGGAGGAACTGGCACCCCAACCCAGAGACATGTTGTCATAGAGTCGGATATGTTTATCTCAACAATCCTGCAGCTGCCAGGGTTTGATGCAACTGGAAACACATTGTGGTGGAGCTCTCGGTGTTTAGATGGTGTCAAACATGCTGAAACCGCTGACGGGTTTATGGACCGCTCAGCTGACGGTGAAATCAAAACTGAACGCTGACTGATTTCAAAAAACACTCGTAAACAATATATAGCGTTTAGCTTAGATAAACAGACTGTGGGAGCGCATACAGCGTGGACTCTGCTCGACTTCAATCCCTTCCCGGTGTGTAACGAGAATCATAAGCTTTACAGTAAGTACTTCTCGTCTATCGTAGTATTGCTTCGCCAACTATAGCAACATTGAGCGCCAACAAGAACAACGATGCATTCAAGTGCCTCCAACACCCAAAGTTACGAAGCCATCCTAAATTACGAATCGGTTTAAATTAAATGCCGAAACTCTCGCAGACTTCCCGAGATGTTGTTCCATTTAAAAAAGGGGACTTTTTGTAATTATTCTGACGCCACATTTTTTCAAATGATCAAGACTTCGAAATCACACCGAAATCGCGGATACAAGCGGCCGAGATGGGTTTCCTCCGCAGGGTGGCTGGCGTCTCCCTTAGGGATAAGGGGATAAGTTCGGTCATCAGGGAGGGACTCGGAGTTGAGCCTCCTTCGCGTGGAAAGGAGCCAGTTGAGGTGGTTCGGGCACCTAGTTAGGATGCCACCTGGGCGCCTCCCTAGTGAGGTGTTCCAGGCACGTCCAGCTGGGAGGAGACCGAGGGGCAGACCTAGGACCAGGTGGAGGGACTATATCTCTTCTGGCGTGGGAGCGCCTTGGGACCCCCCAGTCAGAGCTGGTTGATGAGGGGAAAGGAACGTTTGGGGCTCTCTGCTGGAACTGCTACCCCGAGAGAAGCGGGAGAAGATGGATGGATGGAAGACTTCTAATCGATCGTAGTATTGAGATTCGGCAACTAAAGGAACTAAAGTATTTTTTAAGTCTTGTATTACTGTATTACTCTTCTTTAATTATGCTCTGTACGGTGTCCTTGAGAGCTTTGAAAGGCGGCCATAAATAAAATGCATTATTATTATTATTATTATTATGCTCCAATACCCAAAGTTACGAAGCCATCCTTCTGATTTCGCTTTGTTTAAATCGCTTTTCTGGAAACATGGGCGCTACAAAGACGAAGTGTTGTACTTTCGAGGTCGCTAATTCAAGAATCGGTCTCAATGAAATGCCAGACTTTCCGAGTTGCTGTTCCATCTTAAAGGGGAATTTTTCCAATTATCCTGACGCCACATGACGCCAAACGAATTGAATGTATCAACACCAATATCTGGATGAGTTCAAACATATATAAGTTCTTCCTTTGCCTTTGCTACACACAGAAAACACGACTATAATCGACCTCCTTGGCATGGCGGAGATAAGCCCTACTTTCTCACATTCTAAATATGTCACAGTTAACTGTACAAGCGTATTTTCCCGTAGTGCATTATGTGAAACCGTGTTATGGCTTTCCGTCTCCTGGCTGTGTCCTTCTAATTCGTCCTGCTGGGAATAACGGTCGTGGAAAGTGAGGATTGGGAAGGCGAGGTGTTGGGTATAAAATGGGATAATAGTCGGGAAAGCAGTTAATGCCGTGCTTTACATGCTGCAAACATATCGATATCGGGATAAATGATACCATTTGCAAAGCCGTCTGTTTCCTGTGTTTGGAGCAACTGTAACTCAGCTCAGCCACAAGTATGCAGCGGGAAGACGTTTGACAGAAATTGCCTATAAAACGAGCTCTGTGTAATTTCCACATCACATCCCGTCTGCCATATGAACCCCGTGCTCCTCTTGGCTTCTCCCGCAACGACATTACACAACGGTGATCCGTGTCAAACAGAGAAGTCGGTCCTCTCGCAACGACGGCCAAGAAGGACCCACACGCTCGACCTTTGTGTATCCAAGTCAAAGAGAACGAGACTGCTGGCAGCGAAACGCGCGGAAATCTGAATCGGCAGGAAGTCGAGAGGCTGCGACGTCTTCACTGCCGCAATTAAGACTTCACGAATATCAAACACTGAGAGTGGCTCTGCGTCTGACCGACAAGGCCACTGCACACTGAACGACTCGCAGTCACACAGCAGGCGAACAGAGTGTGTGTGTGTGTGTGTGTGTGTGTGAGGCCATCTGGAATGCAGCAGAAACGCCAATATTTGCAGCTATAAATAGAACAAATAAGGCCAAAGGTCGTCGCGATAATCCTCCGACAGTGCAGCGGATGTGCGGCGTAACACTTAACGTCCCACGCCTCGGAGTTACCGCAGATACACCGATCCTGAACGCATCGTTACATGGTCCTAGTGACGGGGAGCGTGACCTTTGACCTGGCCTGGAGGAGAAGTCTGGGATTAGACGTTTATGGCACTTTAGTTTCGCCAAATCCCCCCCCCCTCGCCCTTCAGAATCCTCCTCGGTGCAAGTGGAGTGGAAGAGACGCCGCAGATTCATGGAGGGCAACAAATCAAGTTTATTGCTCCTCTTAATCTGGCTGGATTATGGCGGTGTTCAATCGTCTGTAACCGGTATAATGCACAGGAGAAAATACTCTGGATCCAGTTCTACACGACACTCGGGTACGTCAAACGTGAAACCCTGATGTAATAAGGATGTGTCTGAATGTCGGGTGTCTGAATGCATTCAGCGCAAAATGAAAGGAAATCAAGTAAACATCGGCCAAGGTCAATCAACGTGGCGCTTATCGGGATATATCGATGTGCTGCTGCTGATGAACCGCCCCCCCCCTCCTCGTGAAACCACTACTCTTTTCTCCAGATGTCCGTTTTCTCCGCCAGTAAAAGAGAAAGCGGGGGTTAATGTCCAACCTGGCAACGTTACTGTCTCCCTCTCGTCTGTAAACATGGCAGCAGTGCTTCTGAAGCTGACTCCCATTACCCAATGCCGCCCCCCCCCCGGCATTGTATTTGCTCCTTCTTGCTTGACATGGGGGCAATATATTAAAATGTATGAGCCTTTATCCTCGCTGTTCAAACAGAGCCAAGTCGGGTTTGCCCAGACCACAATACCGAACACACAAAGCAGAGAACCCCTGCCATTGTTTATTAGTAGGGAAGCCAAATATCCAAGCTGCTGCAGAGCGTCTGAAATACTGAGAGGGGGGGAGAGGGGGAGAGAGGAGGGGGGAGAGGGGGGCCAATCACGGCTAATACATTATTACATTTATCACAGCAGGGCAGAAACCACCAATCCACGGGGACGAATATGCCGAAACCAAAGAGCATGAGGCGAAGGTCACCGTTTGGATTAGCTCTGAAACGGCTCCACACACCGTCTCTCATTCCACCTCCAGCATTATATCACCCGGACTCGGTTTGCCCCCTCCTCCAAGCACACATGGAGGCCAAACAGGTCCACAAAGAGAGAAGAGAAATCTATCTGCAACACGTTTGACTCCCCGAGGGAAGGCAAACATGCTCGGACTTAACGCGAAACATATTGAAGTCTTAAAGCCCCCACATCCTCTCCGTGTTAGCAACAGAACAACACGGCAGCGATCCTCACAATGCTCCCATAAGCCGGGCCTCATCAATGGAAAACAAGCCTCTTTTAATAAGGAGACGGTATGAGAGTGGTGGAGCAGAGCAGAGACCGTCAGAGGCCGTCCCACATCAGCTCTGGGCTCAGCCTTAAACACATACCAATCATTATTGGCAAGTTGGCTCTGGCCGTGCGTTGGAAGCAGACGGTTACCAGATATCAGTGGTGTGTGAACCGAACCCCGAGGCAGTGCTTCCTTTGAGGAGCAAAGCTCTTACTGGACGGCCATCTATTGCATATCACACATCTGCTCGCTGTCCGGAGCGAAGACCGATAGCTTCCTCTGTCGCGATGAAGGAACGCGGCATCTTGAAGACGTTCTGCATTTTCTGCATTTCAAAACTAGAACCGACGGTTGCTCGGGAGTGAACGAGCCAGATGTGAGGATGCGTTAGTATTGTCCCGTCTTTTCAGCATGAAAACATGGATGTAATAGCCATTTTTGTTTTTACAATATATGCTGATAAAATAGCTTCCATCATTGTCTGGTAGGGATGTAACGATATATCGAATATCGCGGTGAATAAATGTCTCAATACCGTCGTGTGACTGTTAGAGTTGAAAAAACTAAAGTGAAACTTGATTTATTCTATTGCAGGGTCTGATTATTATATTGTTGACACTATACAATACTGCTATCCTATAAAATGCTGTAGAAATCAGATTTATTATTTAATAAAGGAAAAAAAATTCAATATTTTTCAATATCGCAGTACCGTGGACTTTTTATCGCGATATTATCGTACCGTGAGTTTTTGGTATCGTCACATCCCTATTGTCTGGTGTTACTAAAGAAGGATTTCGAACATAGCAATCACCACCAATGGGTCCAAACACCCATGAGCACCTCATTTCACTAAAGCAGTTTGAGATGTTGAGTATGAGGTATAAAGGCCCGTCCACACTACAGCGTCGACAACGCCAATCTGCCCATTCACTTTCAATGGGGTGACGTCACGTTGCCTCGCTTTTTCACCGAACTGCATTGTGGGTAGCAGAGCGGTCCGTCTCCGGCGTCTCTGGCTGGCTAGCTACTCCGGCGTCTCCGGCTGAACATTGTTCAACTTCTGACGCCGGAGACGCGGGAGTAGCCAGCGCCAGCCAATCAAATCCCGTTTCTGAAAATCTGACAGCGGAAGCCGTAGCCAATCAAACCGCGTCTAAGCTGGGAGAGATATCCCGCCGTTCATTTCTATATTTCAAAAAAAGTCGGAGGAGAAACTAACGATCGCCGTAGCTATCACCCGGTTGTGTATGACCAGACCCTCGTCACCTACCGGGACACAAACCGGAGGAACCAGCATGGAGGGAGGGGGCAGAGGCAGTGGGGGAACTGGTAGGGTTTCGCCTGTTTGGGGAGTTTATATATATATATATATTGCTCCCATAAAATCCCCGGGTTTTTTTGCTTTGTATGTCGGGGGCGGGACATTCATGTGATTGGTTGTTGTCGTGTTGCTTGAATAAAATCCCCAAGCTGTCAGACACGTCCAGCTCCAAGCTGTAGTGTGGACGCTCCGTCAGAGTTGAGGAGAATCTTTCCCACATGAATCTCCAGCTACAGCCGATGTTTTGAGTTCCTGAGAGCTCTGGCAGGCGGAGGGAAGCTCAGGGTAAGCTCAGCCTGCAAATAAATCACGATCTACCCATATCCTCTTTAACTCGGAGACCTCCCAGCTCCCCCGGCCCAGCAGGACCGCGAGCAGCTGAACCAAAACAAAGCTAAATCATGTCCAACGCCGGTCTGCAGGCACCAGAACAACAGCACGGCACCGAGCCTGAGAAATGATACCGCTATGAAACCACCAGTGAAATACTGTTCTGCTCGTTAATGTACACCTAGTCTATCATTAATACGTCCATATGAGGTTGTAAAGAACCGTTAAGAGCTTGATGAAGTGCTCTGAGGTCGCCAAGTTCACCTGAGTTGAAGAAAAATCCCCTAAAAACATGAATTCATCCTAAAGAAGCTGCAAATTCAAAGACTGCCATCAGGTGAACAAACGGATCCAACTGGATGCCGATACAAACTATATTTGATACGCTTTGAAAGTATGCAGACGTTGGTCCTTGCTTTGTGGGAGGTGTGATCGATGATGAATGAGCACATGTACCGCCACGTGTCCCTGCATCAGAGGAACGTTCCGGTGACGAAACCCCAAAGAGAAATGACGTTGATTGATGTTTGAACAAAGCAACCGTCCCTGTGGTTTCTGTATGTGACTTATGACGTTCATGGGTCAGAAACTAAACGGCTCGCGGGGGTACCACACATGGTACACTTTATCATTTGAATAAATTAGATCTCATATCTGGAACGACAAAATAAGACTGAATAAAAATGCCAAAGCTCATAAAGTAGGAACGTTCCTGGATCATTTAATTATAAATAGTATTCACGGTTTATGAATGTCTGGGAAAATATTCAATCCTTTATTTCCACCTCTGTTTTTCAATATATCGAGTACTTCAACAAACATGTTTCTTTTGGATCTGAGCTTGCCGTCGACCCAATCCCCGAAATACATTTAAAGTTTGTTGGGTTTGTGGTCCGCTGGTTGGCAGAGCCCCCTGGAACGGGACCGCACGTCGGGCCGCTCACACAAAGCAACAGCCTCATTAATAACACCGTGCTAAAGCTCCAAAAGACAATGTAGCATTTCATTTACGGTCTGGAGCTGCATCTCCGTGCTCTCCGAGTTGATATGCACGCATGGCATCTATAATCTCGGTGGGCTCGAGCGTAAATGTGGCATTGATTGTTTGTGACTAAACCCCTCTGCCTCAAAACCGAGTCCGTGCAATGAGAAGCAGACCTGACGGAGCATCAGTTGTGGTGTAACAGCTCTCAGCCGGCAGCTTGTTTTCAAACCCTCCGGGGGGGGCTTTCTTATTCCTGCTGGGGGTCCTCACACACACCACACATACATAAAGCAAAACTAAATCAAAACTTAATAACTGGACTTAAACTCCCACTGCACATTTTACATTCATAATCCATTTCATATTGAATGATCCATTCTTGCACAATAACATCCTGCTTTATATTTGTTACTGGACCTTTGTATTTCCACATGTATATATGATTTACATTTGTTATACTTGCAACGCAAACATTTGGGGATCAATAAAGTGTCTTTCCATCTATCCATCCATTCATTTATCCATCCATCCATCCATCCATCTATATATCCATCTATCTATCCATCTATCTATCCATCCATCCATCTATCTATCCATCTATCTATCTATCCATCCATCCATCTATCCATCTATCTATCCATCTATCTATCTATCCATCTATCTATCCATCTATCTATCCATCCATCCATCTATCTATCTATCCATCCATCTATCCATCCATCTCTCTATATATCCATCCATCCATCTATCCATCCATCCATCTATATATCCATCTATCCATCCATCTATCCATCCATCCATCTATCCATCCATCCATCCATCTATCCATCCATCTATATATCCATCTATCCATCCATCCATCTATCTATCCATACATCCATCCATCTATCCATCTATCCATCCATCCATCTATATATCCATCTATCCATCCATTCATTTATCCATCCATCCATCCATCCATCTATATCCATCTATCTATCTATCCATCTATCCATCCATCCATCTATCTATCCATCCATCTATCCATCTATCCATCATCTATCTATCCATCCATCGATCTATCCATCCATCCATCCATCCATCTATCCATCCATCCATCTATCTATCCACCTATCCATCCATCTATCCATCCATCTATCCATCCATCCATCCATCTATCCATCCATCTCTCTATATCCATCCATCCATCTATCCATCCATCCATCCATCCATCTATATCCATCTATCCATCCATCCATCCATCTATCCATCCATCTATATATCCATCTATCCATCCATCCATCTATCTATCCATACATCCATCCATCTATCCATCTATCCATCCATCCATCTATATATCCATCTACCCATCCATCCATCTATATATCCATCTATCCATCCATCTATCCATCATCTATCCATACATCCATCTATCCATCCATCCATCTATCCATCTATATATCCATCCATCCATCTATCTATCCATCTATCTATCCATCCATCCATCTATCGATCTATCCATCCATCCATCTCATCTATCTATCCATCCATCGATCTATCCATCCATCCATCTATCCATCCATCTATCTATCCACCTATCCATCCATCTATCCATCCATCCATCCATCTCTATATATCCATCCATCCATCTATCCATCCATCCATCCATCCATCCATCTATCCATCCATCTATCTATCCATACATCCATCCATCTATCCATCTATCCATCCATCCATCTATATATCCATCTATCCATCCATCTATCCATCCATCCATCTATCCATCTATATATCCATCCATCCATCTATCCATCCATCCATCCATCCATCCATCCATCCATCCATCCATCTATCCATCTATCCATCCATCCATCTATCCATCCATCTATGCTATATGGAGTGAAAACTAAAATAGTCCTCCAATGTTATCCATCATACAGTAAGGCCAAACAAAAAAAATGAATGCACATAATATACATGTCGACACAGGCCCAGTTCAATTATACTTTATAAGACTGAGATAATTAGTTTGCAACCTTTTGAATTGTACCAGTAAAGAATTGTATTGGAAAATGAAATGCAAGTGTTGTGGGAACCCTCCTCTTCGTATTGCCCTGGATGAGGGACAATTGTACCCCAGATATTATTTTGGCTGGAAGAAGCGTCTCACTTAGCTAAATTGTCCGTGTCTCATCCCTCAATACCTACTGTTCTGCGGGAGACTGAACCGCCAGGTGTGTGTGTGTGTGTGTGTGTGTGGGATCCTTAGAGTGTGGAGGATTCCCCCACACCCTGCATTCCTGCGTCAGGAGTGGAGATTGGTCAGACATGCCTGGATAGTCTTGGTCAACACTCCCCACATGTCTTTCACACTCTGCAAGGTGTGCTACTTTCTGATGATACACCACTCTATTAAACATCGCATTTCCAGGGATCTGGACGGAGGGCAAATCGTCCAGATGGCCCCAACTCAGCAGCAGCCATATTAGTTTGAGTTAGCGTTTACCTGGGGCGGCGGGGGGGCACTTCCCTTTTGATTTCTGCACAGTCGCTCTGATCTTTCAAGCAGAAAAATAACCAGAGGCTACTTCAAAGGCCAGGTCCAAAGCTAAAAGGCGTCTTTATATGAAAATGGGTTTCATTAAGATCACTGGAACCCTTTGAGGGTCAGCGAGGGGAAAAGAAAACACATGTTGACAAGCACAAACGTCTGCACCTTCTTATAAACATCAATGCTTCTCACAATGCGTTACGACGGGGGTTTCTTTCTGTGACACACAAAGGACAGAAAGCAGGGACTGGAAGGGAGACTATAAAATGCTGGGGAGTTGAAGTCCTTTCTGAACAACGGGGGTCTGTTCGGCCTCCGCTGAAAGCAAAGCCTATGCACCAGCATTTCATCCTAAGAGGTGTTTCACGGAGGCAGGCGGAGAGGATTTATTTTTGGCCGAGGTACATACACGGCAGTAAAGAGGTAAAACACAAACTAACCGGGCACTCACGTCTTCTGTAAGGCTCCATTCACCTGGGAGCCAAAAGTAGACAAATATCAGACGACTAAACCCTGGGAGGAAGCGCACACACTCCCTCACTAACATGTTGGTCTTAACTATGTGGTTGTTAAGAAAGGTAGTGCATGTTTTTCTGAGTTGCCTTTATTTCAGTTAAAGTTGTAAAAACAGTTTACATAGACAAACTAATAAAATGCATCTAAATTCGTTTGTCAGTCTGTAAAACACACAAGCACCAAGTAATCACCACTTCCTTTGTTCAGACCTGGAGGCCATCTTGACCCCGTGCTCAAAGGGGGAGGAGCCTCCAAAGGACTCCTTATATGTGCCGTATGAGTAGGCGGAGTCTTGGACGCGATTGGTCAGGAAATGTGTGATTTTACGAGTGTCAATTAAGTTAAAAACTATCCGTTTTAAGCAGACCTTGTTGTTGTTTAAGATATCATATTTATAGCGATGCAATAATGAATTTACTTAAGCCTTTAGGGTTTTATTAAAGGTAGACAACAGTGTTTAATTTTGTATTTAAACCTTCACTCTGCTTTTAGAACCATGACCTGATTGGCCAGGTTGGAGTGGGAAGGCGGGCCGTCTCAGGAATGTGAAATGATGGGTCAGCTGCTCGTTCGCACCCTTCAGGTCGGACGGGGAAAGCTTTCCTTGGCTGCGGTATCAGAGCGTGGAAATGATTAGACATTAAACCCTAAAGAGGAGGCTTTCTGTCAGTCCGCGGTTGTTGTTCCCTTCCAGGACGAAAAGGGGGGCCACACAATCTCACCAAGCAGTTCCTTATCTGGCCTGGAATCAAACCCTCAGCAGCTAGCCGTGCTTTCTTCAAATGGCTTTGACAAGCGGCATCTCGTTAGGGTTACTCCTTCGCTCGGTGAAATGTATACAGGACACTGACAGAGCTATTCGGTGGCTGGAAGTGAGAGGGGAATGATGAGGTGTTCAAACTCCACGAGGTGACACCGTATGACGCATTTCCACTGCTACGACTTCACCTGGAAAACCCTCTTTCTTTTGGTTTTCCATTAGCAGAAATGCGTAGATATTACCACGTCGATCACCCGCTGCAGAACACAGATGCAACAACTCGTCTATAGGGGCTGCAATTTATTTATTTACTCCACAAAACGACTCTTATTCCACCCGTTTGACTTACTGGCCGTTTTCAATGCTGAATACTTATTTCCGAGACACTTGTGAGCACATCTCTGCTTATAAGAATATTAAAAGTAGTGCTAGTGGAAGGACGTTTTACAGATTGGCTGTTGAGACAAAATATTGAAGATTTCCGTTTCTTCTATACGTAGAGAATACCAGCTGTATTATACATGCTATTGTCCATGTTCTGTCCCACTATGATTATGTATGTCATGGTATTCCTGTCATGCCATTTCTTTCTTTATTCGTGTTGGCTGTTCCGTTCGTCTTCTATGTTGAAAAAGAGAAGCATGATTTCCACCCCAGAGAAGTCGGTACTATTGCTTCCACGTGTTTGCTTCTCCTCAATAACACATTCTGAAACATACAGTGGAAACACAGCTTTCCGTAACTCGACCCCTGTCATGTCGGAGACTTTCCCCCCAGGTCGAAGTTAGATGCTTCGTCATCAAAAGCTTTGGGGGATTCGAGCTCACAGCAGCAGGTCTTTAAGATAATGGGTTTTAAGTTCGGCCAGCCCCATGTGGCTCTGTTTCCACCGGGACATTGAAGTCATGAGGGTCTCCGTGGATGCACTCTGGAGGACGGTGGGGTTATGAGTCTGGCTCGAGTTACCTGGAGCTGACCTGAGACCTGCAGATTAAGGAACCATCTGGGAGCTGAAACCCGACCCCCCCGTCCAGGACACCACTTTCACTTCTTTACACACACATCTACTTAAAAGGCCCGATGCCCCTCAAAAAGGATATCTGCCATTTATTTGGCACACAGCCAATCCTCAGAGCTGTGACGGTGATGTCTTTAGGTAGAAAACCTTTTGTAGTTTCAACAAATCCAACGGTGCATCTGTAGTTTCAAGAACTAAAGTATACGTTTTAACCAGAGCGACCAGTATGTCCATCAAAAGGCTCCTGAAATGAGCTTTGTTAGACACTACGGCTGTTATGTCAGTTCATTTGGATCTGGGCAAAAAAACATCGATCAGTCCAACCCCAATGCAAACAATACATCTCACTTGTAAAGCCAAAGCATGCGTGTACTATTACATTTAAAAGGACAAAATAACTGTCCTATTCTACCCTTCAATCACATCTCACCAGGCCTCCATGTTGATATGACCTCAGAGACAGGGCAGGGTAAGACTTGTATTCTGATTTAAAGAAGACAGCTGTTCTTGAGAAAGTCGAGCCATCTCAGGGCAAAGAAAATAAGAATTGTTTATTTTGAATGATGGAAGGATTAGGTCCAAAAGAAGATGTGGCCCTGACTGATTGATCTCTTATTTAAAAGGGGCCCATCTCATATATTATCCCAAAAGGATGAGGACCTACACCACTGTACATGTTTCAGTGAAGCGCTCCAATGATGGAGATTTCCCAACAGTATAATGAATATTTAACAAGATGCATCCGTGTTCAGAGGTCAGTGCAAGTACAGAACAAAATGCTTAGAAATGTAAAACAATGGCTGTTTCAGATAGAATAATCTGTCTTCAACCACATTAGCTTCAATATGTCTTCAATAAAATCACCCAAATGATGACAAGTGGCCGCATGACGGACATCCCCAGGTCCAGATGTGAAATACAGTAGGCATGTCGTAGTTCTGCTTGTTTTCTGGACCTTTGATCGTAAAATATTGGGTACATCTGCTGGACGTTTTGCCAAGATAACAACCCTACGAGAGCCAGAGGGAACGAGAGCAAACACTGTCTGACTGCATGGGATGTAGGGGATTTAACCATCTTTAATGAACCACATCAGGTTATTTCCCATTCTTTCACCTCCAGTTTGACAGCCATTACACAATCTGAATTTGACTTTTCCCATTTAAAAGGTTCCTTGTGATTCTCAAAAGGGTCCTGTTGTGGCAGTCTTAATCAGCAACAAGCCGTGGGGGCCAGAGCGAAGCCTGGTTTCCATCTGGGGAAACAAGGACGCCATCCTCTGGACCCCTGTCCTGTCAGACGACACGCACTGACAGATCGATCCATCGAAATGACTAAAACAGGCGTTTCATGTCTCCATTCAAAGGCCCCTTCCCTACCGCCAATGTCAGGGCCAATAACCACTTGTTTGAAAGACTATGTACAGAAAACGCTTCTCTGCATGTCGGGGAATACCTCCGATATGAAAGCATAGGAACCATTACACAGAACCACAGGCCACACGGAAAGCATTAAAAAGAGTTCTGTATAAAAAAAACAGCGTCATACTTTCCCTTACGTAACTTCTGTCTCTCAAGGCTCACGCGCCTCTCGTCAAATGTCAGCCCACCCAATATCCACGGACTTGTCTCCAGAAGAGATTGGCCTCCATCTCCTCAATAAAGTGCTTGTTCTGACGACCTCACAGCTGCTGCGCTCAAACACGCTCACCAAAAACATGAGATCAGCATACCATCTGTGCGCCGTGTCTCCTCAAAGGTCATCAATCAAAGTGCTATCGCTGCATCGATGCTGCCGAAGATATCGTTCCCACCACATCATTAGGAGCGCGCACATTGTTTTCTGTATGACATCAGCGTGTAAAAGCAGTGCGACTTAAACGTCTCTGATGCGGTTTGGCGGCGTGGAGTATTTTCTGTGATCGTCAATGATTGCATTAATCATTTAGAGTGCGGCTTTGAAAGCTATTACATTTACAGGAATGTCTCTTCACACACACTTGTGATGATTCCAGCGATGAGCAGGACAGTAGAGACATTACGCAGAACGGTAGAGATGATTTAATCGACACAAAATCAGAGCTAGGACTTTAAAAATGACATCATTGATTTGCAACAAACCATGAAAATGGGGGAAACTACCCGTTCCTCTTTGGGGTTTGGTGGTATTCGCTGGAACCATCTTCACAGTAAAATTACCCAAAACCAACACACGATACCCTGAGCAATTTCAGTCACATGGTGCCAAAGCTGTGCCACCCAGAGGGAAAGCTCAGGGTCAAAAACAAGTCGGATTGTTCAGAAGTTTAGTAGGAAATGTTCCTACTTCTCTCTCTCTCTTTATCACCTCAGATTGTGTAGAAGTCTATGAGAAAATGTTCCTACTTCTCTCTCTCTCTTTATCACCTCAGATTGTGTAGAAGTCTATGAGAAAATGTTCCTACTTCTCTCTCTCTTTATTACCTCAGATTGTGTAGAAGTCTATGAGAAAATATTCCTGCTTCTCTCTCTCTCTCTCTTTATTACCTCAGATTGTGTAGAAGTCTATGAGAAAATTGTCCCACTTCTCTCTCTCTTTATTACCTCAGATTGTGTAGATGTCTCTTTATTACCTCAGATTGTGTAGAAGTCTATGAGAAAATGTTCCTACTTCTCTCTCTCTTTATTACCTCAGATTGTGTAGAAGTCTATGAGAAAATGTTCCTACTTCTCTCTCTTTATCACCTCAGATTGTGTAGAAGTCTATGAGAAAATGTTCCTACTTCTCTCTCTTTATCACCTCAGATTGTGTAGAAGTTTATGAGAAAATGTTCCTACTTCTCTCTCTCTTTATTACCTCAGATTGTGTAGAAGTCTATGAGAAAATGTTCCTACTTCTCTCTCTTTATCACCTCAGATTGTGTAGAAGTCGATGAGAAAATATTCCTGCTTCTCTCTCTCTTTATTACCTCAGATTGTGTAGAAGTCGATGAGAAAATATTCCTGCTTCTCTCTCTCTCTCTTTATTACCTCAGATTGTGTAGAAGTCTATGAGAAAAAGTTCCCACTTCTCTCTCTCTTTATTACCTCAGATTGTGTAGAAGTCTATGAGAAAATGTTCCTACTTCTTTCTCTCTTTATTACCTCAGATTGTATAGAAGTCTATGAGAAAATGTTCCTACTTCTCTCTCTTTATCACCTCAGATTGTGTAGAAGTCTATGAGAAAATGTTCCTACTTCTCTCTCTCTTTATTACCTCAGATTGTGTAGAAGTCTATGAGAAAATGTTCCTACTTCTCTCTCTTTATCACCTCAGATTGTGTAGAAGTCGATGAGAAAATGTTCCTGCTTCTCTCTCTCTCTCTTTATTACCTCAGATTGTGTAGAAGTCTATGAGAAAATGTTCCGACTTCTCTCTCTCTCTTACGTCAGATTGTATAGAAGTCTATGAGAAAATGTTCCTACTTCTCTCTCTCTCTCTTTATTACCTCAGATTATGTAGAAGTCGATGAGAACATTTTCCTACTTCTCTCTCTCTTTATTACCTCAGATTGTATAGAAGTCTATGAGAAAATGTTCCTACTTCTCTCTCTCTTTATTACCTCAGATTGTGTAGAAGTCTATGAGGAAATGTTCCTACTTCTCTCTCTCTTCATCACCTCAGATTGTGTAGAAGTCTATGAGAAAATGTTCCTACTTCTCTCTTGATGTATTACCTCAGATTGTGTAGAAGTCTATGAGGAAATGTTCCTACTTCTCTCTCTCTTTATTACCTCAGATTGTATAGAAGTCTATGAGAAAATGTTCCTACTCCTATCTCTCTTTATTACCTCAGATTGTGTAGAAGTCTATGAGAAAATGTTCCTACTTCTCTCTCTCTTTATTACCTCAGATTGTGTAGAAGTCTATGAGAAAATGTTCCTACTTCTCTCTCTCTTTATTACCTCAGATTGTGTAGAAGTCTATGAGGAAATATTCCTACTTCTCTCTCTCTTTATTACCTCAGATTGTGTAGAAGTCTATGAGAAAATGTTCCTACTTCTCTCTCTCTTTGTCACCTCAGATTGTGTAGAAGTCTATGAGAAAATGTTCCTACTTCTCTCTCTCTTTGTTACCTCAGATTGTATAGAAGTCTATGAGAAAATGTTCCTACTTCTCTCTTGATTTATCACCTCAGATTGTATAGAAGTATATGAGAAAATGTTCCCACTTCTCTCTCTCTCTCTCTCTCTCTCTCTCTCTCTCTCTCTCTCTCTCTCTCTCTCTCTCTCTCTCTCTCTCTCTCTCTCTCTCTCTCTCCTCTCTCTCTCTCTCTCTCTCTCTCTCTCTCTCTCTCTCTCTCTCTCTCTCTCTCTCTCTCTCTCTCTCTCTCTCTCTCTCTCTCTCTCTCTCTCTCTCTCTCTCTCTCTCTCTCTCTCACCTCAGATTGTAGAGAAGTCTATGAGAAAATGTTCCTACTTCTCTCTTTATTACCTCAGATTGTATAGAAGTCTATGAGAAAATGTTCCCACTTCTCTCTCTCTTTATTACCTCAGATTGTGTAGAAGTCTATGAGAAAATGTTCCTACTTCTCTCTCTCTTTGTCACCTCAGATTGTGTAGAAGTCTATGAGAAAATGTTCCTACTTCTCTCTCTCTTTATTACCTCAGATTGTGTAGAAGTCTATGAGAAAATGTTCCCACTTCTCTCTCTCTTTATTACCTCAGATTGTGTAGAAGTCTATGAGAAAATGTTCCTACTTCTCTCTCTCTTTGTCACCTCAGATTGTGTAGAAGTCTATGAGAAAATGTTCCTACTTCTCTCTCTCTTTATAACCTCAGATTGTGTAGAAGTCTATGAGAAAATGTTCCCACTTCTCTATCTCTTTATTACCTCAGATTGTGTAGAAGTCTATGAGAAAATGTTGCTACTTCTCTCTTGATTTATTACCTCAGATTGTGTAGAAGTCTATGAGAAAATGTTCCTACTTCTCTCTCTCTTTATTACCTCAGATTGTGTAGAAGTCTATGAGAAAATGTTCCTACTTCTCTCTCTCTCTCTCTCTTTATTCCCTCAGATTGTGTAGATGTCTATGGGAAAATGTTCCTACTTCTCTCTCTCTTTATTACCTCAGATTGTGTAGAAGTCTGTGAGAAAATGTTCCTACTTCCCTCTCTTTATCACCTCAGATTGTGTAGAAGTCTATGAGAAAATGTTCCTACTTCTCTCTCTCTTTATAACCTCAGATTGTGTAGAAGTCTATGAGAAAATGTTCCCACTTCTCTATCTCTTTATTACCTCAGATTGTGTAGAAGTCTATGAGAAAATGTTGCTACTTCTCTCTTGATTTATTACCTCAGATTGTGTAGAAGTCTATGAGAAAATGTTCCTACTTCTCTCTCTTTATCACCTCAGATTGTGTAGAAGTCTATGAGAAAATGTTCCTACTTCTCTCTCTCTTTATTACCTCAGATTGTGTAGAAGTCTATGAGAAAATGTTCCCACTTCTCTCTCTCTTTATTACCTCAGATTGTGTAGAAGTCTATGAGAAAATGTTCCGACTTCTCTCTCTCTCTTACCTCAGATTGTATAGAAGTCTATGAGAAAATGTTCCTACTTCTCTCTCTCTATTACCTCAGATTGTGTAGAAGTCTATGAGAACATTTTCCTACTTCTCTCTCTCTTTATTACCTGAGATTGTGTAGACGTCTATGAGAAAATGTTCCCACTTCTCTCTCTCTTTATTACCTCAGATTGTGTAGAAGTCTATGAGAAAATGTTCCTACTTCTCTCTCTCTTTATTACCTCAGATTGTGTAGATGTCTATGAGAAAATGTTCCTACTTCTCTCTCTCTTTATTACCTCAGATTGTGTAGAAGTCTATGAGAAAATGTTCCTACTTCCCTCTCTTTATCACCTCAGATTGTGTAGAAGTCTATGAGAAAATGTTCCTACTTCTCTCTCTCTTTATTACCTCAGATTGTGTAGAAGTCTATGAGAAAATGTTCCTACTTCTCTCTCTTTATCACCTCAGATTGTGTAGAAGTCTATGAGAAAATGTTTCGACTTCTCTCTCTCTCTTACCTCAGATTGTATAGAAGTCTATGAGAAAATGTTCCTACTTCTCTCTCTCTTTATTACCTCAGATTGTGTAGAAGTCGATGAGAACATTTTCCTACTTCTCTCTCTCTTTATTACCTCAGATTGTGTAGACGTCTATGAGAAAATGTTCCGACTTCTCTCTCTCTTTATTACCTCAGATTGTAGAGAAGTCTATGAGAAAATGTTCCTACTTCTCTCTTGATTTATTACCTCAGATTGTGTAGAAGTCTATGAGAAAATGTTCCTACTTCTCTCTCTCTCTCTTTATTCCCTCAGATTGTGTAGAAGTCTCTGAGAAAATGTTCCTACTTCTCTCTCTCTTTGTTACCTCAGATTGTATAGAAGTCTATGAGAAAATGTTCCTACTTCTCTCTTGATTTATCACCTCAGATTGTATAGAAGTATATGAGAAAATGTTCCCACTTCTCTCTCTCTCTCTCTCTCTCTTTATTACCTCAGATTGTGTAGAAGTCTATGAGAAAATGTTGCTACTTCTCTCTTGATTTATCACCTCAGATTGTATAGAAGTATATGAGAAAATGTTCCCACTTCTCTCTCTCTCTCTTTATTACCTCAGATTGTGTAGAAGTCTATGAGAAAATGTTGCTACTTCTCTCTTGATTTATTACCTCAGATTGTGTCGAAGTCTATGAGGAAATGTTCCTACTTCTCTCTCTCTTTATTACCTCAGATTGTGTAGAAGTCTATGAGGAAATGTTCCTACTTCTCTCTCTCTTTATTACCTCAGATTGTATAGAAGTCTATGAGAAAATGTTCCTACTTCTCTCTCTCTCTTTATTCCCTCAGATTGTGTAGAAGTCTATGAGAAAATGTTCCTACTTCTCTCTCTCTTTGTTACCTCAGATTGTATAGAAGTCTATGAGAAAATGTTCCTACTTCTCTCTTGATTTATCACCTCAGATTGTATAGAAGTATATGAGAAAATGTTCCCACTTCTCTCTCTCTCTCTCTCTCTCTCTCTTTATTACCTCAGATTGTGTAGAAGTCTATGAGAAAATGTTGCTACTTCTCTCTTGATTTATCACCTCAGATTGTATAGAAGTATATGAGAAAATGTTCCCACTTCTCTCTCTCTCTCTTTATTACCTCAGATTGTGTAGAAGTCTATGAGAAAATGTTGCTACTTCTCTCTTGATTTATTACCTCAGATTGTGTCGAAGTCTATGAGGAAATGTTCCTACTTCTCTCTCTCTTTATTACCTCAGATTGTGTAGAAGTCTATGAGGAAATGTTCCTACTTCTCTCTCTCTTTATTACCTCAGATTGTATAGAAGTCTATGAGAAAATGTTCCTACTTCTCTCTCTCTCTTTATTCCCTCAGATTGTGTAGAAGTCTATGAGAAAATGTTCCGACTTCTCTCTCTCTCTTACCTCAGATTGTATAGAAGTCTATGAGAAAATGTTCCTACTTCTCTCTCTCTCTCTTTATTACCTCAGATTGTGTAGAAGTCTATGAGAAAATGTTCCTACTTCTCTCTCTCTTTATTACCTCAGATTGTGTAGAAGTCTATGAGAAAATGTTCCTACTTCCCTCTCTTTATCACCTCAGATTGTGTAGAAGTCTATGAGAAAATGTTCCTACTTCTCTCTCTCTTTATTACCTCAGATTGTGTAGAAGTCTATGAGAAAATGTTCCTACTTCTCTCTCTTTATCACCTCAGATTGTGTAGAAGTCTATGAGAAAATGTTCCGACTTCTCTCTCTCTCTTACCTCAGATTGTATAGAAGTCTATGAGAAAATGTTCCTACTTCTCTCTCTCTCTCTCTTTATTACCTCAGATTGTGTAGAAGTCGATGAGAACATTTTCCTACTTCTCTCTCTCTTTATTACCTCAGATTGTGTAGAAGTCTATGAGAAAATGTTCCGACTTCTCTCTCTCTTTATTACCTCAGATTGTAGAGAAGTCTATGAGAAAATGTTCCTACTTCTCTCTTGATTTATTACCTCAGATTGTGTAGAAGTCTATGAGAAAATGTTCCTACTTCTCTCTCTCTCTCTTTATTCCCTCAGATTGTGTAGAAGTCTATGAGAAAATGTTCCTACTTCTCTCTCTCTTTCTTACCTCAGATTGTGTAGAAGTCTATGAGAAAATGTTCCCACTTCTCTCTCTCTTTATTACCTCAGATTGTGTAGAAGTCTATGAGAAAATGTTCCCACTTCTCTCTATCTTTATTACCTCAGATTGTGTAGAACTCTATGAGAAAATGTTCCTACTTCTCTCTCTCTTTATTACCTCAGATTGTGTAGAAGTCTATGAGAAAATGTTCCCACTTCTCTCTCTCTTTATTACCTCAGATGGTGTAGAAGTCTATGAGAAAATGTTCCTACTTCTCTCTTGATGTATCACCTCAGATTGTATAGAAGTCTATGAGAAAATGTTCCCACTTCTCTCTCTCTCTCTTTATTACCTCAGATTGTAGAGAAGTCTATGAGAAAATGTTCCTACTTCTCTCTTTATTACCTCAGATTGTAGAGAAGTCTATGAGAAAATGTTCCGACTTCTCTCTCTCTTTATTACCTCAGATTGTAGAGAAGTCTATGAGAAAATGTTCCTACTTCTCTCTTGATTTATTACCTCAGATTGTGTAGAAGTCTATGAGAAAATGTTCCTACTTCTCTCTCTCTCTCTTTATTCCCTCAGATTGTGTAGAAGTCTATGAGAAAATGTTCCTACTTCTCTCTCTCTTTCTTACCTCAGATTGTGTAGAAGTCTATGAGAAAATGTTCCCACTTCTCTCTCTCTTTATTACCTCAGATTGTGTAGAAGTCTATGAGAAAATGTTCCCACTTCTCTCTATCTTTATTACCTCAGATTGTGTAGAACTCTATGAGAAAATGTTCCTACTTCTCTCTCTCTTTATTACCTCAGATTGTGTAGAAGTCTATGAGAAAATGTTCCCACTTCTCTCTCTCTTTATTACCTCAGATGGTGTAGAAGTCTATGAGAAAATGTTCCTACTTCTCTCTTGATGTATCACCTCAGATTGTATAGAAGTCTATGAGAAAATGTTCCCACTTCTCTCTCTCTCTCTTTATTACCTCAGATTGTAGAGAAGTCTATGAGAAAATGTTCCTACTTCTCTCTTTATTACCTCAGATTGTATAGAAGTCTATGAGAAAATGTTCCTACTTCTCTCTCTCTTTGTCACCTCAGAGTGTGTAGAAGTCTATGAGAAAATGTTCCTACTTCTCTCTCTCTTTATTACCTCAGATTGTGGAGAAGTATATGAGAAAATGTTCCTACTTCTCTCTCTCTCTCTATTACCTCAGATTGTGTAGAAGTCTATGAGAAAATGTTCCGACTTCTCTCTCTCTTTATTACCTTAGATTGTGTAGATATCTATGAGAAAATGTTCCTACTTCTCTCTCTCTCTTTATAACCTCAGATTGTGTAGAAGTCTATGAGAAAATGTTCCCACTTCTCTCTATCTTTATTACCTCAGATTGTGTAGAAGTCTATGAGAAAATGTTCCTACTTCTCTCTCTCTTTGTCACCTCAGAGTGTGTAGAAGTCTATGAGAAAATGTTCCCACTTCTCTCTCTCTTTATTACCTCAGATTGTGTAGAAGTCTATGAGAAAATGTTCCGACTTCTCTCTCTCTTTATTACCTTAGATTGTGTAGATATCTATGAGAAAATGTTCCTACTTCTCTCTCTCTTTATAACCTCAGATTGTGTAGAAGTCTATGAGAAAATGTTCCCACTTCTCTCTATCTTTATTACCTCAGATTGTGTAGAAGTCTATGAGAAAATGTTCCTACTTCTCTCTCTCTTTGTCACCTCAGATTGTGTAGAAGTCTTTGAGAAAATGTTCCCACTTCTCTCTCTCTTTATTACCTCAGATTGTGTAGAAGTCTATGAGAAAATGTTCACACTTCTCTCTCTTTATTACCTCAGATTGTGTAGAAGTCTAGGAGAAAATGTTCCTACTTCTCTCTTGATTCATTAACTCAGTAAACATTATCCTGAGAAGTTCATGGTCTCAATCTGTAGTTTAAAGTATTCTTCAATACTGCAAGATGTTCACTTGGTAAATGATGGTTAATTTAGAGTAAGATTGACGATAAAGGAGTGTAGTTTTAGGGGTGAGGTTAATTTACTTTCTAAACCACAATGTTGTCCATGTTTTTGTCTTACATCTTTAACCCTTAAACATTGTTTTGTCTTCATCAAAAGGGACTTTGCAGAACACATCTTGTTCAGAGATTTCTCCAGTCTTTCCTGTCACTTCGAGAATGGGCTCAAAACTCTAGTCCACAAACCAACAGGTGACATCACCAAGAATACGTCCACTTCCTATATTAAGTCATCCCACTAACCTCAGACCTCTGAAATTATGTTGTGGAAGGAATTATATAAAATGTTTTCTGCAGAAACATGTTTTAACCATAGTTTGTTCTAATATAATGAATATCATGTCTACCCAGAGACAGCATGGGAACATTTATCATATGCCCCTTGGATTAAATACCAAGACCTTCATATTATTTTAATTAAAGGATATGCATGGTGGTAGTTTTGAATGGGGGTTCAATATGGCCCACCACCGGCATACACAACACCAAAAATGCACATATTTTTCCTTGCAATGCACCGCTGGTTGTCAAAAGCAATAAATCAACAACAAACTCGGCCTCCATGTGTTCTTTGAACATGTCATCTACAGCAAATGGTGCATGACCACCCAGCAGCTGCCCTACGGAGCGTCTCAACGCTAATGCACAAACAAATACTGTTGTCATTCTTCAGTAACGCTTTTGGGGATGTTTTAGGTTCATTGCGGGCAAATATTTGAAGTAGCGGACCTAGCAATGCTTGTTTACCCTGGACTTTTATAATCCGGATAGCTATCAAAACCGCTGCTGGTTTATAGTCTGATTTAAAGTCGAGGTTGTGTATTGATTTATGGCTGAGATTCGAGGACAAGTAGCAACCTTGTTCTGCCAGCAGCTGAAAAGAAGGGGCCTACGGGCCTCAGCTGAGGGGCTACATGTTAAAGAAAGCGCCCTACCTCCCTCCCACCCATGTGAAACCCATCCCAGAGGTTTGGAAGTGTCTATGAGAAAGTAATGGGAGGAAATAAAGAAAGGCGGTATTGTTAAGAAAAACAAACCTTGCTTCCTTTGTCCTCGTCAGAGATTCCTCAGTGGGAATTACTACCTGGATGTTGGTCATTAACTGCACATCACTATACATGTTACAAAACCAGATAGATTAGATAGCCATTAAGCCGCTAATGGCCAATCTCTCACTTCCAACCAGAAGCCAGTGAAACGTCAACACCAAGCCAATACATTGCTTTACTCCATTATCATATCCATCATGGTGGATTTAGCTTTCGAAACCTCCGCATCAGAAATCAGTTTAATTCAAGATGCAAGGCTTTTATTGTAATTCGTTCATAGCTACAGTAAATGGACTTCAGTGTCGTTCTGTCGATGAACATCTGAGGTCCCAGGCTCCTCCTCCTCCGACAGCGCAACACAATAACACAGATACAATAGTGCCAGTAAATACAATGAAATAGAATAGAAGTAGTGCCATAACAGTACACAAGTGATACATCATGTGTAAGTTGCGAACAGGTGAATGTCAAAGTTACACAACATGTTTGACCCCTCCCTTGGTGAGCTGGAGTCAGGAACGCTGCAAATACTTTTCTCAAAAGCAAGTGGAGCAAAGCACAGATACAAGGTGAGTGAATGCAAACTCAGACGAGGATAGAGTGTGTGTGTGTGTGTGTGTGTGTGTGTGTGTGTGTGTGTGGTGTGTGTGTGTGAGAGTGTGTGTGTGAGAGAGAGAGAGAGAGAGTGTGTGTGTGTGAGTGTAGTGAGTGTGTGTGTGAGTGTGCATGCGTGCGTGTGTGTGTGAGTGTGTGTGTGTGTGTGTGAGAGAGTGAGAGTGAATGTGTGTGTGTGTGTGTGTGTGTGTGTGTGTGTGTGTGTGTGTGTGAGCGTGTACGCGTTCTTGTGTGTGTCTCTCTCTCGCTGTGTGTGTGTGTGCATGTGTGTGTGAGTGCGTGTGCGGTGTGTGTGTGTGCGTGCGTGCGTGTGTGTGTGAGAGTGTGAGTGTAAGTGAGCGAGTGCGTGTGCGAGCGTGTGTGTGTGAGCGTGTGTGTGTGAGCGTGTGTGTGTGAGCGTGTGTGTGTGAGCGTGTACGCGTTCGTGTGTGTGTGTGTCTCTCTCTCGCTGTGTGTGTGAGTGTGTGTGTATGTGTATGTGTGAGCGTGTGTGTGTGAGCGTGTACGCGTTCGTGTGCGTGTGTGCGTCTCTCTCGCTGTGTGTGTGAGTGTGAGTGTGTGTGTGTGTGTGTATGTGTATGTGTATGTGTGAGTGTGTGAGTGTGAGCGTGTGCGTGTGTGTGTGTGTGTGCGTGAGTGTATCGTTGCTGTCTAGGTTCAGAAGCTGTCATGGTGCATTCAATGAAACATCTGTAATGGGAGTTTCCCATTTGATAAACTCGACGACCCGCCGGCCTCCAGACGTGAGCCGCTATCCTTTATATGAAACACCTTTATTTATATTTGGGGAGAATAGCAGCCAAGGGTTGAGCCTGAAACATGTTGTATCGACAGCAGATCACGGCTAACGAGGGGGGGGGATATCGGACACGCATTCTTCCTCTCACAGTTTCCTACCACGGAATAATTCGAAGTATGATTCCTCACCAACGTTACTTTTTGTATTTCTTCCAACAATTATAAGCAGCTTCTAAAACGCAAGGATGAAAAACTTCTTTAGGTTTAGAGAAAACATGGATGTATTAAAATAGCTGAATATACAAGTCGCTCGGTGGCAACAAAGCCAACATTTCTTGACTCTTGAAAATTAAAAGATCTGCTCTGGATCTCTCGGCGCTCGTCCGCATCCTTTTGGCCGAAGTTAGTTCACTTCAACGAAAGCTATACGCTGATATAGATGTCCCTTTCTCAATGTAAGTGTGTATGACCCAGTGGAGTCATGTATGACACAGACGTTAGTACCTAGGTTTAGCCATTACAAAAGCGACTTCAATGCCAAGGACACTTCATAGGAGTTTGCCCAAATATGCAAATTTAAACTTCTGGTTTCATATGGAAACAAACAGTCAGATTGGAGAAAGTCCAGAGTGCTGGACCCGCCCATCCACGTTGGCACCTGAGAGCTCTTCATGCTACACTATTGAGGTTATATACAAATACTAGAACGTTCTATAGGCGTACAAGAACAGCCATTACAACTAGTGGTGCACGATAGTTATCGGGCCGATATTAGGAATGATGACGTCATCCCGATAAACCCGATAACAGTATTAATAGCCCCGATAATATACAATATATCTTTTGGGTAAAAGAAAGAAATGCTGCGGTGTGGGTGGGTTGGGTTCTTCACGAATCCAGCGCTCCCTAACTCGTGCCCGGCTGAGACGTAAACGCCGAGCGGCCGTGAAGCCAGGACAGCGAAACAAACATGTCGTCTGTAGCATGGGACTATCTCAAAGTTCCAGAGTTCGATAGTTCGCTTGCTATTCGTATTAACAGATGCAGAAGTTCCACGAGGAGGGGAGAAGGCAACGAGCGATAATACTTCCAACCTGATCAGTCGCCTGAAACATCGCCATGGCTACGATGGTGTGTTAACAGCGCACGAAGGGCTGCTGCTAAACTAGCGGCGAATCCAAAGCCAGCTGCGAAGGCACCGGGCGTTCACCTCTCCACGAGGCTTTGGAGAAAGGCAAGAAGTTTATTTGGGAAAATAAATACGGTCACTTTGAAGTCAGACTGTTCTTGGCTTTGTTTTGTGCACAGTAGTAATGCTCATGTCCTTTACTCACTACTCGTCTCTGTTTACCACCAGGTGTGCAAAAACTACAGGTACGTTTCATATATATATATATATTATATTATTATCGGTCTTGAGAAGCAGGAAGTTATCGGTATCGGTTTCAAAAAACCAATATCGTGCATCCTTATATGTACAACTTTAAGGTCTTTCCCGTGGCTTAGCGACGTGACGTGGTAAAAGAAGAGTTTGGTTCTCACGACTGTCTGAGAAGTCGGGCCAGCTCCACTTCTGAGGCTCAAACGTCCTTGAGGGTTTTGTGTGGCTGTCCTGCTCCACGCTGCTTTACGAGAGTGCATGCTGTTGTCTTTACGCTGAAGCTTTTTAACAACATCTCTGCCAGCGAGCCTTCAAAGTGACAGCCAGCCTTGAAGTTAATCCTCGGAGTGAAAGCACCGGGTGGGCACAGACGGGGGGAATCTGGTTGAGCAAGAGAAGGACCAGAAGAAGAAGATTACAAAGCTAACACTTTCCATTCAGCGCCAAATCAGTCCAGCAGCTGAACCAGTAGCTCAGGGCGAAGAGGTGAGATTAGCAGGCGACAAACCACAGCTAGTAAGTCCGAGCACTTCAGCAGACGGACGCTGAACTAAAAGACGGTATTAAGAACCACGTAAATGAAAAACAGCTGTTCAGTGCAGGTTTGAAACCCGACCGCAGCACGAGAACAAAGCGGTGTGATGGTCGCGGTCTCGCAAAGCGTGGTGTAAACCTTAAAACACTGCTTCGCCGCGCCGTCTGAACAGATCCTCTCTTCCCCCCTCTCAGAGGTTCTGCTTCGACCCGCTGGTTAATAAGCGCTGCGGAAACATCTGGGTTCGCCGACGCAGCTCGTTCGTAACGGACGCGGTGAAGCAGCGCTTTTCGCCGCCACGTTATCAACGAAACTCGTGGACGAGAGAAGATGGATTTGTCTTCCCTGACAGACTTTAGAAAACACTCTCTTAGAAGCCGAGCTCGTTGATAAAGGCTGCGTGAATCTGAAGATATAATATTTACGATCCTCTGTCGTCGTGGTGATATGCCAATAACTTAATGAAATGAAAACCAGTTGGTGATCAAAGAGCTGCCAGGAGAGTACACCCATCTTCATTCAATCACTACGCTTTATTTAAAGTGACTCACATCCTGTATCTTCCGAAACTTGGCGAGGACAAACAGACTGACAGAGATTTGAACCATAACGTCTATGAAATATTCGCTGAGCTATCAAAACAAGATAACAAAAAGAGACTAACACGGACAATAATTCCTCACAACTGGAGTTCATTTAACTTTGAAACCTGGCCAACGTCCCGGAGAAGTCCTCCAGTAAATTGGCTAAATTCAGAACGCCCCACTTCCTGTCTTTATTTGGCCCACACTAAAAGAACCGTGATAATCCGACACGTAAATACAAGGGATGTAAATTGAACCCACCTGTAAATATACATCCTTCCCTTGGCAGCTGAGCTCAGATGTCCTGAGAGAACCGACGCGCTTTGAAACGTTTGTTTTCGAAGCGCTCGGATACCGAAGAGGCTCAGATTTACGGGAGTGAAATGGATTTGGACAGAAAGCGAGAAAGCATGACGGGTTGGAGGAGCAAGAAGGAAGAAAGGACGCACTTTAAAAGGTTAATCGTCTTCATACGGACTTCAAAGTTAGTCTCTCGCTTGCAGGGTTTCTTCACGTCCATCAAACACGCTAGTTTTCCAAAGTGGCCTAATGGGAGTTATTATGTCCTTGATGTACGAGCTGTCCGTTTGTAACCGCCGGTTAAAAGCCAATATAAGAATGTAATTACGTCATTATCTCATCCCATCGTTATGCAAGAAGTGTTGAAGGAAAGAAAACTCGAAGACCGTTCGATGCACTTCTTAAAAAGCGGTCCATCGAGACCCTGAATACTTGTTTGATTCGGTGGAAGGTAACCAAGCTAACGTTGTGCATTGTTCCATATAGGGCAGGGATGGGACACTTGGACGGTGGTGGGGGCCACGTCATTGATGCACTGGCCACCAGGGGGCCGCAGATTCACTTGGAACACACACACACACACACAAATTCCATGTGTTGTATGTAATTATTAACAAATATACTACGTCTGACATCGTCATTGATATTTTACAACGAAAGGGAACATCCTCTCATAAGCCACTAAACAAATATCAGTTCAAGTGGCATGTTATGGCAAGTTATTAAACAGTGGAATAAAGCTATTTTAAACTATTGGAAAGCACGGAACATGTGTGTGTGTTTATATTAACCATGACATAAACATGAAGTCATGAACTCTAACCCAGACGTTAGTCGTCTAACTTGAACCTCAGACACTTGTAGTCTCTGCATCCCCCTTGTTCCACAATAAGGGGAGTGTCCACACGCCCGCACTCTGCTGGTCCTCAGCGCCGCCCGCACTCTGCTGTTCCTCAGCGCCGCCCCCCTCCCTCCCGCTGAAATTATGAATGAAAAGCGTAGTAATCGTAGATAACACGGCAGGGTCCGGGACAGTTTGTTTTCATCTGATTTCAAATAAACAAATTCTGTTTTAAGAATATTAAACTCGTTTCGCCAGATTCAGAAGATAAATACAGCTTTCAAGCTAAAGGCATAACTACAAGAGGCAACTTAACGTCTCAGCAGGCGTAACAACAGCCGGGGTTTCTTGTGAGGGTTGCCCCGGGAAACAAACACAAATGCGTCACAGATTATTTTTGCGGTATTTGAAATCATCTACGCAGCTCGCGACCTAACTAGGAGTCTAGTGGACGGTATCAGTACTACAAGTAAAAAAATAAAAATATATTTTTTTAATTATTATTTTTTTAATTAATTACGTTTTTTATAAATTAATCTGAGGGCCGCAAAAAGAGGAGGTGGGCCGCCATTTGCCCATCCCTGATATAGGGTTATTCATTATCTGCAAAATAAGGATGTGTTCTCAATAAAGTGACGTAAAGGCTGGCGGTATCAATCTGTCACGCAAACACATCTTAATGGTGGATATCTATACGTTTTCCCTTCACTGGGAAATATCACGTAATTTCGTAAGACTGGTTGGCTCATGATTTCACACACATGGTCCCTAAGATTATTCCTAATGGCTGAATGTCAATGGACATAGTGAGAGTGATTCCTTGAGTTTTAAGTGCAAACTAAGCTGTGGCAATTTATGTACGACTTCCCCCGATTACTGAATGTCTCCACAACTATTCGACGGACCTCAATTTCATTCAGAAGTTCACATTGACTTCTAGATAAATACTAACAGTGGTTCCTTGAGTCGTGTTGTCCAAATCTGTCTTTTGTTTTAAGTGGCAATGAAGTGGTGGCGATGTATTCATCAAACGTGGAAACGGAATCAAACCATTCAGCCGTCTGTGTGGTTTCTAACTTCCTGCAAGAAGTCGTACAGAGCGCATCCGGTCTTCAGAGTGGAAGACGTTGCATATTTACAGAGAAGGAACGGGGGGGTTAAATTGGCGATAATGAAAGGAGCCTTCTGGAAGTTAGGGAGGACGTTCTCAGTCAAGAGAAGCTGAAGGTCATACTGTCGGAGCACAGAGAGAATACCTCGAAACACTTCTAATACGGACGTCTCCAAAGCTTCGCAAAGACGTGAAGGCAAGTAAAAAGAGATAAACATTGACAAGTAAGAACCACATAGGGATCTTAGTAAAGTAAGTAAGTGAGCAAAATACTTCCAGTTAGCAGCAAGACGATAAAGTAATGTAAGATGTGAACCAACTGGAGCTAGTTAGCATCTGCTTGTTAGCTGGTGTTAGCATTTAGCTTAAATCATCGCTGCCTCAGCTCAGCACCATAAAGTGAGGCTGGAGGCTCGTACGTATCCAAGATTACAGATTTGATTCAATTTAACATACCGGGAGTCACATTGAAATGGGAGGGAAGACTTCAAACTGTGAGATTTGTTGCGGGAAATGCTATAAAACATTTATCGTTTCCTTCTTAGTAACATCTTGGAGGGAGTCGATGGACGTCCACCTTCATTGACTTAATAAGGACGTTTCCCAAGCTTAAGCACCTGTGTAGGCTGTAGGCTCGTATCCATGACTACAGCTATGCGTTCAATTTAAACAACCGGGGTCAAACTCAAGTGACGTTAAACTGTCGTCTCGTGGAGATGCTATAAAGCAGCGGTTCTCAACCGGCCTCGGGACCCACTTTTTAATTTGTCAATAAATCGCGACCCAACATTTTGAACCACTCAAATCTATTCAACAAAACATCGTGCTGTGATACAGTATACGCTTTGCAGCATACGATATTAATTAAAGTGAAGTACAGTGCATATCTCCCTCATATCCCTTCACTGAACTAAAGTATGCTTTTAAAAAGGTTTAATGAGAAGGAATCAAAGCTGAACTGTACCACACGTGGCATGCTGGAAACCCACCCCAGCAGGGGGTCTGGGGGGATTCTCCCCCAGGAGATCTTTAGAAATACTAACATATAAACTACGCATTCTGGTTCTCTGAGAAGATAATAAATACATCTATTACTACCCGACATATTAATAACATGTTATGCCATTGCTTGTTTTTCACTTTGTTCTGAAGCTGAACGAGTCTGTGTGAATGGCTTTGTGGGTAAGGGGAGATAGCCCCCATTGTTCTGTGAGCTGTCAGTCATCAGACCGGCGGTCATATATCATTATGTTCATTGGTATCTGAAGTTGTACCCATGGAAGTATAAAGAATAGTTCTACCGCCAAGTTATTCTCCGTGGGGACTTCACTCTTGATTCTGATTGGCCAGAAGACTCGAAGAAACATCAGCAAAGATATTTTATTGAGAAGATGACAGACGTTTTCAAAACCGTTTGTACTTCCAGTCCAACGCCTGCTGCATGCACAGCGTTAGAAAATCTGGGCCTTCAAATTCCTCACACACATCCGCGACCCACTCGAAACGGGTCCCACCAGTTGAGAACCACTGCTATAAAACATTTCTCAGTAACATTTTGGAGCGGGTCGATGGACATCCACTCTTTCCTTCTCTTCCTCTCCTTCCTCCTCTCACCTTCACCCGTCCTTCTGCCATCCTTCCAGATGTTGCTCGGTGTCAGAGGTGCTTCATAAATCCTCTCTCCTGCCGTCAGACATCGCTCCATCTCAGACGGTACTGCTGACTCGTACTTTAGGATCTCCACGGCAGACAGGCATCGGGCGCTCCGATTGGCTGGAGGAAGAAGACGGGCCGAAGCTGCAGGGCCATTTCAATTAACAAAATACAACTTGCACTGTTGTAAAATGTATGTATAGCACGTAATAGTATAGCAGTATGATTCTACGTGTAGTCAATTGGAATATTTGTGAATTTTTTGGATATCTTTCGATGCTTTTTAACAGTTTGTTTATTTTTAACGCTTTGTTGAAAGAGGATACTAAAACTATAGCTTAGTGGATCCATTTATCAACACAACTTGATTTAGATAATTTCATATACAATTCTAATACGAAGGGGTTGTGATTTTATCAATCTGGAATATCCTTTGGTTGCACAGCGTTTCAAAAAGCATGCCGAAAATACTGCTACTACTTTTACTTCTTACATCGTGCTCAGGTTTCATATTGCAAGAGTTTCAGCAAAGGCTTTTAACACTCAGAGATATAAAGGAAGCCGAAACTATCGCTGAAATACAGACACACATGTGAGATAAAAACGTAAATCCTTGATTGATAAAAAATCAATTAAGCATGTCCGACATTTTACTCACGAACAGGCAGAACATGTCTCGGGGTCGTATCGAGTGTCCGAGCTAAGGCTTTGAATAGTCAGAGATATGCAAAGGTTGCATAACGGCAGGAGAACATGATGCAAGCAATGCTGACATACACAACACTATCTTGACTGATAGGCGAAATCAATTCAAATGCGTTGCTTCTCGCCCGCATGTCTGACATTAGTCACTAAACGGTTAAATTGAACAGGAAGTGCTGACGAAGCAGCCGGGAGAAATCCGTTTCTGGCCAGGTGCAACAAAGGGGTTTATCTGATATATTATCTCTGAGCTGCGGGAAAGGGAGACAGAGAGCGATCCCTCCCTAAACTGCACTTTCCTTCTTCCCTCAGACATACTGAGAATTAATCGCCTCCCACAAAGAGAGCAAGATGGATGCCAGAAGGCTTTTTATAACAGTTGTAAAAACAAAGTCTGCTGGTGAGTTATTCTCACACTCAGCTGCTGGACTTATTTCAATGTTAAGACCAGAGCTGCTGTCCGGAGAGGAAAGCCAGGAGGGATTAAGATCATTAATTAAACAATGAGAAGACTTTTGGCTTCAAAGCCGTCCGTTTCTACATCCTGCAAAGCACACAGGACATTTAGTTTAAACACGTGCTTTTGTAAATGTCTTCACATGCTCCAACTAAGACAATAATACATGTAATTTGTTAGCGTTAGCTCAAAGACGCTTTACAGATATAGTGAAATGGAAGGAACAACAAATAAATATATAGTTAAAGTTAAATAATACAAAAACAATCACTATAAGTAATGTTTTTTTTACTATGTTGCATGTGAATGTACTCTGACACAGAAACATCGATATGGATTCTGACACTTCCCCATCCAACTCACAGATGTAACCTTGCTTTGATCAAAGACATGATTCATATAACCCTTTTAGAAGTTAAGTTATAGTCCTTTGTTCTGGGCATAGCATGTTCGAGCCTGAAACCTGAAATCAGGCTCGGGCTGAAGAGGCTAGAAGCCCGATGGAAGAGGTGAGTGTTAGCTCCACTTTGACCACAGCGACCTGAATGACCTCCTTTTCCATGTTTCCTGTCTGTATCTGCACTGAGCTAAATAAAGGACAACATTGCCAAAAGAATATGTAGTTATTAGAGCCGGGACTCGATTAAAAAAATTAATCTAATTAATTAGAGGCTTTGTAATTAATTAATCGAAATTAATCGCATTTTTAATCAAATATACATATCTGACCTGAGAACAGGGAGAAGCAGTTTCCACATGGATGTGACTCCAGGTGGTCGACAGTCGAGTGCAGTCCAGTGAGCCAGGGAGCTGGTTACTCTCTCAGACGTGGACTGACTCATCCTGGCCCTGAAACCAGTCGCCTGGTTGAGTGTGGGTTGGGTCAGGGCGTGGTTCCTTGCACTCGGAGTCGGGCTAACGTCCACGCTAGCTGCTACACGCTAGCTGCTACACGCTAGCTGCTACACGCTAGCTGCTACACGCTAGCTGCTACACGCTAGCTGCTACATGCTTTGCATTTAGGTGATACTTTAGGCTTGATGTGCTGCGGCTCTTGTCGACGCTTCCATCCGTCCGTTTGTTAAAACAAAATCCCATCCACGGGGCCGACCAAAGCGGTCTCATCAGCTTGTTCGTTCATGTTTGACTATTGTTCACCGTGGTTTGTTGTTGTTTCAAGTCCCACGCTGAAGTCATGAACGTTAGTTGGTGCTCCAGTATAATCGGTACGCCTGAAACTCATCCAGTGAGAAACGTTCAGCTGTGCAAAAATAAGTGCGATTAAAATGCGTTAATTTTTTTAACGACGTTAAAGAGTAACCGGTCAACACGTATCGTCCATGCAGCTACATCAGAAGTCACTAAACCAGGTTTCAGCCGTGTGCATTGCAGATTTCAACTTCATCGCAAAGGAAAATGTAACTTTGTGACGCGGGATGTGGGTCCCAACTTCTCCAGATAAGCTCGATGCGTTGCCGGGTTGTCTCCGTGCACATTGAAATATGAATAAAACAAGTGGATGCACTCGCACAGTTTGCCCTGTCTCTGACGGTAAACATGTCCAGAAGCGTACGGTGCTTCAGACGGAGAGCCCAGGACGTCTCTGCTGAGAGCACACACTCACACACACACACACACACACACACACACCACACACACACACACACACACACACACACACACACACACACCACACACACACACACACACACACACACACACACACACACACACACACACACACACACACACACACACACACACACCACACACACACACACACACACCACACACACACACACACACACACACACCACACACACACACACACACACACACACACACACACCACACACACACACACACACACACACACACACACACACACACACACACACACACACACACCACACACACACACACAGATATTCCTGAAGTCTTAATTGCGGCAGTGAAGACGTTGCAGCCTCTCGACTTCCTGCCGATTCAGATTTCCGCGTGTTTCGCTGCCAGCAGTCTCGTTCTCTTTGACTTGGATACACAAAGGTCGAGCGTGTGGGTCCTTTTTGGCCGTCGATGCGAGAGGACCGACTTCTCTGTTTGACACGGATCACCGTTGTGTAATGTCGTTGCGGAAGAAGCCACACACACGGTCCATCGATGCCTTCATCTATGCAGCCATCCTTCAAAGCTTCATGACCAAAACTTACATTTAAAGAAAATGCAACTTGCACTGCTGTATAACGGTACGTCCACACAGCAGCTGTTCAAAGATCTTGAGCATCTTGGAGCTGGGCGTGTCTGACAGCTTGGGGATTTTATGCGACCAACAACCAATCACATGAATGTCCCGCCCCCGACATACAAAGCAAAAAACCCCGGGGATTTTATGCGAGCAATATATATATATATATAAACTCCCCAAACAGGCGAAACCCTCCCAGTTCCCCCACTGCCTCTGCCCCCTCCCTCCATGCTGGTTCCTCCGGGTTGTGTCCCGGTAATAGTTCTGGTCCTAAAGAACCGGGTGATTTGCTCCCGTAACTTCTCGTTTGGAATATGAGGAAATGAACCGCGGTCTGGCTCTCCCTGCTCACACGCGGTTTGATTGGCTAGCGCTTCTACCGTCAGATTTGCATAAACGTGTTTGATTGGCTGGCGCTTCCAGCTCAGCTTCAAAAGTTGAACATCGCTCAACTTTGAAATCCTGGACATCCTGGAAATCTTCGCTTCAATCCCCCACAATGCAGTTCGGCGAAAAGCGAGGCAAAGTGACGTCACCCCCCATTCAAAGTCAACGGGCAGAGAAGCGGTGGAAGATTCGTCTGAAGCTGCCGTGTGGACGTACCGTCATGCATGTATGTAGTATGTTACAGTATAGCAGTATGATTATATGTGTTGTTTTAGTATTCAATTGGTATATTCGTGTAATCATTAGATATTTTTCACGTTTTTTTTAACAGTTTGTTTATTTTTAACGTGTACTTCATTGTATTTCTAACCCTAGCCTTGTTAGCATGCCGCTCAAACTAAAAAAACAACACATGGGATTAATAAAGTAACATGTATCTAATTTAATTCAAAAACCTGTAGGTCAATAAACCATAAAAAGGATTTTCGAACTATTAAAATCTAGTAAATTATACTAAATAAAATAGCTTAATACTCCAATAATTTATATTCCCTATTGACCAAGCAGCCTCTGTTGCAAATTCCTGCATTCTCCCACAGCTTAAAGAAATATAAAAGTAATTTGTTCTAATCCGACTACATTACGGCACATTTCCTTTCACTCGTTTCCACTTAACAACGGCACAAACAGCGGTTGTGTGAACATAATGAACACCGAGGTATTTCCACTCACACGTCCACCAGCTTAAGACTAATTAAAAAGGTTTCATGGGGCTGCAGACGCATACCGAACGCATTGTAGTCTGTGAAAATATAAAAGCACACCTTTACGGCGATCTCAAACCACGCAGAACGTCGACTTAACACCCAACAAAAATAACCCTTCAACGCTCGATGAATTTTCCATTCATGACAAAGAGGGATTTGAGTTGAGAGGGACTTTATAGGCGCTCCCCGAGGACGCTTAGCAACATAACAGTTTACTTCTGCAGGGACTCCACTTCCAACCTGCAGCTCAGACGGACATAAATCCACTTTAAGTGCACACTGAAGGATCAAAACACAAACACGTTCAGCACCAAGTCCATCAGCACAAGCTCAGTGAAAGATGTCTGATCAACAAGGCATTCAAAACTCCCAGTCAAGCGTGTTTCTCACCTCATTAAATGCCGTCTATCCACGCAGACGGCAGTAAAGAAGCATGCGGGGAACACATTCATTAAAACTCTAATGATAATATAAGAATCGCCAGGCGGCGTCTCGTCTTCTTAAAGCAGACTTGTGCTGAGTTCAATGACCCATACACTGGTTTTCTGAGATATTCTTTACGAGTTTTATAGACTAGAAGTACTCTTTTAAATGAATTCATCCAGCCTTTAGCTTAGCGGTGGTGACGTGAAGTCATGTGACCGTGCTGTAGTTCCTTTATAGCCCAACATTAGCCACCTTTAGCTTAGCGGTGGTGACGTGAAGTCATGTGACCGAGCTGTAGTTCCTTTATAGCCCAACATTAGCCTCCTTTAGCTTAGCGGTGGTGACGTGAAGTCATGTGACCGTGCTGTTCCTTTATAGCCCAACATTAGCCTCCTTTAGCTTAGCGGTGGTGACGTGAAGTCATGTGACCGTGCTGTTCCTATATAGCCCAACATTAGCCTCCTTTAGCTTAGCGGTGGTGACGTGAAGTCATGTGACCGTGCCGTAGTTCCTTTATAGCCCAACATTAGCCTCCTTTAGCTTAGCGGTGGTGACGTGAAGTCATGTGACCGTGCTGTAGTTCCTTTATAGCCCAACATTAGCCACCTTTAGCTTAGCGGTAGTGACGTGAAGTCATGTGACCGTGCTGTTCCTTTATAGCCCAACATTAGCCACCTTTAGCTTAGCGGAGGTGACGTGAAGTCATGTGACCGTGCTGTAGTTCCTTTATAGCCCAACTTTAGCCTCCTTTAGCTTAGCGGTGGAGACGTGAAGTCATGTGACCGTGCTGTAGTTCCTTTATAGCCCAACATTAGCCACCTTTAGCTTAGCGGTGGTGACGTGAAGTCATGTGACCGTGCTGTGGTTTCTTTATAGCCCAACATTAGCCACCTTTAGCTTAGCGGTGGTGACGTGAAGTCATGTGACCGTGCTGTTCCTTTATAGCCCAACATTAGCCACCTTTAGCTTAGCGGTGGTGACGTGAAGTCATGTGACCGTGCTGTAGTTCCTCTATAGCCCAACATTAGCCTCCTTTAGCTTAGCGGTGGTGACGTGAAGTCATGTGACCGTGCTGTGGTTCCTTTATAGCCCAACATTAGCCTCCTTTATGTAGGGGAGGCAGTAAATCCCTTATTAGGGTCCTGTGATGATGAAGTTCTCACACAGAGCAGCTGTCTGTGTCTTTCCTAAACTTCCTCACTCAGGTAATGACTCCAAATACACAACATTAGCATTTTATAGTCGTGGGTTGTAAGGAAGGAACAACAAGGCTGGAGGTGGAGCAGAGGAAGCGAGACGCAGCAATGCCAGTCAGTGATTGTCATTCAGACTGCAGTAAAAGTGAGTGTAATGATGGACACTAAAGGAGGCTTCACTCAGAGAGGAAGTTATCTGAGGGTCAGGTAGATATCAGAGACGTAGGAAAGCATGTAGAGTTTGATAAGAGCTGCAGCTGGGCATGATGACCCGCAGACTGCCAATGAAATAATTCCTCACACATGAGATATGTAAAGCCAACACCTGCAGAGTGAGATCATCGTACTAAAAACGCTCCATCAAAAGACCCTGAAGTCCAAGCCAATTACAGACACATCTCCAACCTGCCATTCCTATCCAAGGTACTGGAGAAAGTAGTTGCCATTCAGATCCAGGAACATCTAACACTAAATAAACTCTTTAAAACATTCCAGTCCATCCTACTCCACCGTCTTCACACAATTGGACTCTGCCTTAAACTGGTTCACCTCCTATCTCACCGGGAGGACTGAGCATGTCACCTTGGGAGCGGGTAAATCAAGAACTCACTCTGTGACTTGCGGTGTCCCCCAAGGATCAGTCCTCGGCCCCACGCTTTTCACCATATACATATCCCCCCTCGGTCGTGTCATCAGCCGGCATGGAATATCTTTCCATTGCTATGCTGATGACACACAGCTCGACATCAGAGCAAACCCAACCCCCTCTGCACCTCTGCCATCATCCACAATACCCACATGCCTGGAGGAGATAAAGGTGTGACAGCTCCAAGACTGAAGCCATTCTTATTGGCACTCCACATCAGGTCCGTTCATCCGCCATCACCTTCTCCGGTCAGAACATTCCACTCTCACCAATCTGGGAGTTCAAATGGATCCTCACTGCTAAAAACGCATCTTAACTTCTTAAATTTAATCTTTTTTGACTCCATATTGGGCTTTTCCAACAAATAAACATTATTTCTCCTTTTCTGACTTCCTGTAGAACAACGACTAATTGATTAATTGGGACCATATTTGACAGATTAAAACAGAATCTTAAAAGACTTAAAATGGATGATTTTATTTGTATTCTAATTTCTTTAAGACTTGCAGCATTTTGTTGAACATGCGGCGTTCACGGCACTTTCAATAATGCAGACATTGAAATGTTTCCCTTTTAAGATCATTCATGGACCAAACCCAGCTGTCGTTTAGGGCGATGCAATAAAACGAGACTAACGTTTATAGGAAACGGAAACAAATATACCAACAACGTGCCAAATTGTCCGTAAATTAGCAACACTTTGTCGACGCTCGTTAAAAAAAAAGTCTTGAGGTTTTAAACTTTCATTAGAAAAGTGTACGTCGACCCCGTGGAAATACATCTATTACATTTTGTTCTCTTGGCTCCTTCACGCTCGATCCTCACATTTAACATAAATGTTAAATTACACAATAAATAAACTATACTCTTCTATATAACTTATCAAATATAAGTTATATCTCCTGAAACCAAAACCAACAGAGACGGCAGTAAAGCTGAGACCATGACTTCCTGTTCCATCGACCCACACACACACACACACAGTTTTTGTATAAATCTAGGAGTCCCAGTTGATCCCACACACCCACTGGTTTCCTCTCTGAAGGTAAATAACAGCAGGACGGAGATCTGGCCACTAATAAACACACACACACACACACACACACACACACACACACACACACACACACACACACACACACACACACACACACACACACACACACACACACACACACACACACACACACACACACACACACACACACACACACACACACACACACACACACACCACACACACACACACACACACACACACACACACACACACACACACACACACACACACACACACACACACACACAGAGGAAGTTGTACACACTCCTTTTCCCATCCTCTGACATCCTCTTCACCTTCCCCCGCACAATCTTCACTTCCTCCATTACACAAGCCCCGTAAACACACCAAACGCTAACATTGCATAACCCACTCGCTGACCCCGGCCAAATGTCACACACACACACACACACACAATATGTAAGTGCTTCCCGTAGATCTTCTTATCATTCAGTAAATCTGTCGGTGGATTTTTTTTTCTCCTCGCCCACATTCCCGTCTACTCCTTCACTTTCTTGGCCAACAGGTCCTTCCATCTGTCAGCCAGCTGGTGGAGGAGGAAGAGGAGGAGGAAGAGGAGGAGGGGGTTTACTTTCTCCCACTGACAGTAAAGACTCTTGCGAGGGTCTCACGTTGATCTACATTTCAATATCACTCTCGTTTTCCCCAGATGACTTGGTGTACACTTTAACGAGCAGACCGTCGCCAACATCCAGGTGCTCCTCAGATGCCCCTTCCCCTAATACACTTTGATTTGAGTCAAGCTTGAATGTAGAAACAAACATGGACGCTTAAAGAAACGATGGATTTTAGTGCGTCGAGCTTTAGATCACGGAAACGTTCCCACAGAGGAATTTGCATTCACTTTAAAACATAATCTTCTACCAATTCTATTTCTACGGTTTCAATCATATTCAACTGTATATTTGAAATACTCTTCGAGGTCTTCTCGAAGCGAGCGGCAGCCTCCGGCTAAACGGACGCTGGCCGTGTCTAAACGTGTCCTTCGTCATCCGTCTTCACTCCCGACAGACTTCAGGTTCTCAACGTGAAACCCGACCCCTCCTCGCTCTCACTCTCTAATATCCCAGACGTCGGTTCAACCCGCTGTTGATGTGCCCGCTCAGCGCTTCTGGGCGACCTGCTATCGATCAGGCTTATTCTGGTGGATATCGAACAACGCTGTTACGATTAACTTTGGAGACATCGTGCATTCAGAGCAGAGAAAAGACTATTTTACACATTTTAAAAGCATGAATCTGGTTTCCTTTAACAGCCAGATGAAGAGGCGCTGTCTCCAAGAGTCCCGCCCATAGAAGCATGTTGAATCAGAGGACATGGGTACGACGTCTCCAGCTCAACAAAGCACATCTTAAGGGCTTCACACGGTGCATATAAAGAAATCCCTTTACGACGGCAAGTCCCCGACCGTGTGAACTTTAGCACTCGGGGTACATACTCTGCATCTCCACAGCGGAGACGACGGGGCTCGTTCGGTCCAAGCTGCAGCTCCAGACCTGCAGCTCCATGGAAACTCTCTTGACCTCTGACCTCTGGTCGTGCTACACCTGTCAGCAGCTCACAAAGCACCATGGGATATTTAAACTCCTTCACCTGGTGCAACAAATCACCCCCAGGAGCCAGGGGAACGACTGTAAAGCACCGGGGCTGTGGTGATGGACGGGGTTTACTTTAGCATTAGGAGAGTTATGGCTTCGTAACTGGACACCGTTCAGACGGTCTAACCTGCGCAGGACTACTTTCTCTAGATATCTGGGACATTGTAAGCGAGTGATTCGAACTGAAGTCTGTGGTAATGTACCATAAGACTATATATAAATATTTTATATATTTAAAATCATGTATTATATTACTTTATTGCCCCTGCATTGGATTATCGTCGGACAGGGTATCATAGAGAACTACGTCTGAAAGAAGAAGTCTAGGTCTTAAAATTAAAAAAAAACCTTAAAAGTTACAGTTAAATAATTTAAAAAAAAATCTATGTCTGATGCATTGTGGGACATGTAGTTTATGGACATCTTGCTTCTGTAAATCGGCCTGTAACCATATAATAAACATATTACATTCTTTCAGAGCTCTTGTGGGGCCGCATGAAATGAAGTCGCGGGCCGGATTTGGCCCCCGGGCCTTGAGTTTGACACCCCTGCTGTAGTCCCTTCATAGGTTAAGTATTTGTGATTCTAAAGTGTCTGAAGATAGCCGTTCTCTAAAATAAGAGATGTCCTGCTTCTCTCAGTCTGAAATCCCGTCAGGGTGAATATTTTTGGGGTTCGACTGTAAAACATTTAAAGACCCTGGACTTTGAGAAAGTGGGGAGGACATTGGTTACTACTTTTTCTGTAGTCAATCATCTGTTCTCGAGACACAACCTCGACAATATGTTGCTCAAACCTTCGGCTTATAAAGTCATCCAATCTTTATCCCAAAAGACCGTTCGATCGATCCTGGGAACCCTGTTTCCACCCCGTCTCTGAAGCCTCAGATACCCGACCTCTGCGTGAAGCCTTCATCTGTTTGCTGGCTGCAGCTCGTTGGAGACACGCTTTGTGTCCTGCTCGGCTGTTCACAGAGCGGTCCTCAGGAGAACCGCAGAGAAACAAAGCCAGATGGTGTCTTTGAAGTGTTCTGGTCGTGCTGCTGTGGAGCCTCAGAAGGCGCAGACCACCTCGAATATCAATACACGAGCTCGGAGACTTGATCTAACATGTTTCGTTCCCAAAGGGAGATAAGAGGACGGTGTATATTGACCTCTTCCCAACAAACCCCCCTGTCCACACACACCACTGTCTCAGCGAGGCCCTGCTTGGGTGAAAGGCACTACGTCTCCCCTCCTTCAATAAGATGCCTGTCCATTCGACCCCGGGTTTCCATGTCTGTCCAAACACGGCAGTGCATCAGAGAGAAATCCCACAGTGTCCTCATCCATTCTGCGGCTCTGGACATGAGCAAACAGTCTGCTTTTCAGTCTGCTGTCACCGCCCCGGCAACGCTTTTCTCTTCACGCTGAATCGGAGCTACCAACAGACTGATGACAGATAAACGTTTAGTCCTCGAACAGAACGAGACTTCCTGGCTCTTTGTGGTCTTTTCTGAGATCCTGACGGCCGGAAACCCCGTCCACTAATTTGGAAAACAATCGGGGTTCAAATGGCAAGCGTTCAATGGGAATATACGTGATGTTTGCGTATGGTAATCGTCGTCCAGACTGACGGTACGACAACTATTTCGTTTTGGTAGGCTTTGAAAACGCTGCCAATCCATTGTTTAGTCTAAACCTCATCGTCATAAAACCGTAATCATACGTCTAATCCTCACAGGACGTAATGGAACAGGTGCTTCACTTGCCAGAGGTCATTACGCTTTACAACCGTTCTTACATCCAAAAGCCTGCCTCCTTCTTTTCCATCACCCCTCGCTGGGAAAGTCGTCCTCTTTGGGGAGTTGCTTGGACAGATTGGACAAATGTTTCTTTTGTGCGGTCGTCTCCTCGCCTCCGTCGTGCCCGACAGCCACAAACGAACCCAAATGTCTCCACATTACGGTGGCTGTCTCACCAGCTGTCCGTCTGTTTACACTTCACATGTGGCCTTAGGTATCAATTAGCTTCATGGGGGAAAGGAGACTTCTCACTACCTTTTTCACGGGGAGAAGGGCTTCCACCTCGGAGGGAATACCACGTCTATAAACCGAGGAAAGGTGATGACAAAAGTACAAATAATCAATATTAACTGCAAAGAAAAGAGATCAACAAGTATGTGTCTAGATCCGGGGTGTCCAAACTATGGCCCAGGGACCAAATGCGGCCCGCGGACCATTTTTAATCGGCCCATTCAAAAAGTATAACGACTTAAGTATAATTGTCTTATATTGTACTTCTTAAATATATGTGTTCAAATATATTACACAGTGTTAATACGCGCACTTTTCAAATAAAGTCAGTCAATTAAAGTTGGAAACATGTTCTAACAAATCTTAGTTGATAAGAAACAAGCCCGATAACGCATTCACATAACAACCGTGAAATATGTACTCTTCTTGTCAGCAATCTGAGGCTCCTGTTTTAAAGAATGAGCTGCAGACAAGATCAAAGTAAACCCTCTGGAGAGCGGGGTGCTGCTTATCTACCGCATGTTCACCTGCATTGGATACACTTTCCCAACTTATAGTGAGCGGCCCAGCCCTTCGGATATTTTTCTATTCGTGGCCCCCTGTGAGAAAGGGTTGGACACCCCTGGTCCAGATACTGGTTTCTGACGGCTACTTTGACCCGGGTTTATACGGCTCGTCGGTTAAAGTTCCCATCCCTAAAACAAACCGTCCTCAGGCCAAGCTAAACTCCAGACGCAGTGAGAGGACTTCAGATGTCTTCGCACCATATGGGTCCGTCCACTCAGGACTCAAAAGCTCTGTAACAAAACACCGACTGAAGGACAAACAGCAGCCGGACCACATGCTGCTGGAAATAAACCCTCTGACGTCCAGAACTAAAGCAGGAGATCCCAACATCATCACCGCCTCATCAGGAGGGGCAAATATGACCAGGAACTAAAGAAAAATCATTATACACGGTAAAAACCTTATTTTTAAATGGAGAATATGAAAAATGATGAGTTTTACTACCAGTAATGTCTCTGAAACTGTACATCTTGGAGTAAAAAAGTACAATTCAAGTCATCTGTTGATAAAAGAATCCTCACTTAGATTCAAATTATCTGCAATTGAACAACTTTACCTTAAATAGGCACTTTATATACAACCTATACACCTAGAGTCCCTGTAAACCAGCGTTTCTGCAGAGATGTGATAGGTGGGTCGCGAATGGACGCGATGAACGGGAGATATATATATATTTTTTAATTAACTTTTTGGACCTCAGGCCGGAATCGAACCTGGTTCCTCGCGGGCGGTAGTGGACTGTCACAGCCGGAGAATCGCAACAGCGGTGGACTTTCACAGCGCCGCCGGGCCGGAGCCACCGGAGCCTCGCGGCGGCGGTTGTTTGCGGCGGCGGGTGCGGTACCGGCGCTGTGAAAGTCCACGGCCCACCTATGACAGAGCCAACGTCCCACCGAAGGCAGCGGACCTCCGGGAAATGAGGAGACTCACGCATTCAACTGGTCATTTGCCTCGCTGAATGTATTTCCTGAATGTATTGATTTGTTATTGATTTTCTCTATTTTGAACTGATGTTATTTGTTATAAGATGCAGAACTTGACGTTATTTAAATACATGTGATCATTTTAACTTGGCCTACCATTGATAACACAATTTCATAGTTGTATGTTTGGAACTCAGCCCATTTTACTTTTATTTTCTCTATTTCTGAAATGTTGTTTGGAATTGATTTTCTGTTTTTGAACTGATCTTATTTGTTATAGATATATTGATATATTGTTATAGAACGATACATTTCACAATGTTAAGCTTGGCCTACCATTTGATTGGAGCGATGGCAGGTGGGGCTTGAAAAGGCAAAACATCCAGTTCAATGCAACTACAATGACCAAAATAGCTTCTCGATGAATATAGAGATGGATTTGAAACATTTGAAACCTCGCGTTCAAGCGTTTTTCAGTTCAAAAGGTCAACATGTAGACGACCTCTCCTCGATACATTGAAACTGCGGTATGCTCTTTCTGTAGGCTGGGCTTTCGAATGACCTTCAGGAACATCGCCCTCTGGTGGAGGGCCGAGCTCCCTTCACCCTCACACCTCCTAACCTCACCCCGTCTGATCTGAACACACACCACAGCTGCTGGAAACACACAGCTCTTCTTTCTTTCCCCCTCAACACTCCTCTCTCCTCTCCGCGTCGTGCTGGAAACGTATGTCTTCAAACCAGCCCTCGCTGTTTGGCGAACACTTTAAAGACTCTCAAAACTAAAGCGCGGCCAAGTCCGACCATGAGCTAAACCGTCCGTGACATCGCGGAGGAACAGCAAAACTGCTCGGTTATCAACGGTTCCTCTGCGTCCACACGCCCTGTCTGAGGCTGAGCGGGAGTCTACCGCTGACTCCGCCCCCCAGAGACAACGAAGGTTCAACAGACAACACACGCTTTGATCCTCTTTCAGGCAGATAATGTACATTCTAGGGATGCCAGCGATTATTCGATTATTCGCTACAGTCTCCATAATCGAATATTATTTTTAAAAATCGATTTAGTTTCAACCAAGTCGGTCGAATAATCGATTATTATTCGCCAGGGCTGCCGAATAATCGATTTTGATCATGGTCAGTTTCTGGCAACCCTAGTACATTCAAGAGGGGCCGTCCTACAGCAGTGGTTGACAGACGGCTCTTCAGTGGATAAGTGAGCAGACCTCTCCGTAATGCTAACATACAACCCTCGTTATATGCGTTCAACATTCCCCTATAGCTCCACTGCATGTAGAACGTGTTTCCTCCGGGGTTACAGTCGCCGTTTCAAACACGACGTCATTAAAAGAACCAAACACGGCAACAAATCTTTTCGGCCAATTAAGAGGAAAGGCTTTAAAATCGACCAATGGGTGCGTCACGATGACATAAAGCCCCTTTCCCTAATTGACGGTGGAGTCTCCGTTTGATGGGAACATTATTTTTACGGCTGGCCTTCTTCAGAGCAGCGATGGTGCTTCCCGGCTCGGCACGAAGTTGCTTTGGATACCGAGAGCTAGTGTTTCCCCGTCACCCAATAAATCCCTTTTATATTCGTGTCCGCTCTCGCGCTGACACCTATGAGCTCATGCGCTGTGGTGCATGATGTGAAGCCTCCTGCAGGTTCCACCGACCGGCTTCTTTGGCTCTTCTTCGTGCTTCAAAGCAGAGCCCACATCGAGCAGCCGGCTGACGCAACGTCCACCGATCTGTTCCCGTGGTTCCAGACACCAAGGATAAACATTACTCTCACCGCCTCCTGATTGAAGGAGGAATGCTGTATGCCGTCCTTAGGGGGAGAAAACAATCAGGCACAGCTGCTACACACATCCAATCATTATTTTTCCTACATCGTAAACCCAGAGCTGTTGGCACGGCCGGAGTCGAACACACGTCTGACTCACACTTCGCTGCAGCCACGGGAGTTATTCCTCTCCGTCTAACGCACTCGCGTCTCAACAGTCACAACAGCAACGTGTGCGCCTCGTTACTGCTCCGGCTCGTCCATCGCGGATCAGCTGAGGCTAATGCATCCTGAGCCCCGAATGAGTCCATTTCACATTGCTGGGAAACTGAGATCAGACTGCTGGCAAGGCGAGGATTTGATGAAGGGGAAACGTCGTCATCGTGCGGAGGAAGAGAGGCAAACACTTTCTCACGCTGAGTCAACGCATCTGTACGCTGCTCCACTCCCCGTGTGTGATATTGAGCTGCCTGTTATTCTGCATATAATGATTGATGTGCTTTTAGTCATGTCTTAATAAGTGCATATACATGTGTCTGTTGATTGTGTATATATATATATATTATATATATAGGTTCAAAGCAGCCTCAGCTCGCCTCCAGACGCTAATACACTGAACAAAAATACAACACTTTTGTTTTAGCCCCCATGTCTCATGAGATGAACTCAAAGATCTAAAACATCTTCTATAAACACAAAATAACCATTTCTCTCAAATATTGTTCACAGATCTGAAACAATGTGTGACAGTGAGCACTTCAACTTTGCCGAGATAATCCCTCCCACCTCACAGGCGTGGCATATCAAGATGCTGATCAGACAGCATGGTTATTGCACAGGTGTGCCTTAGGCTGGCCACCATAGAAGGCCACTCTGAAACGTGCATTTTTGCTTTATTGGGGGGGTCTGGGGGGGGTCCGAAAACCAGTCAGTATCTGGTGTGAGGGTTAGGGTTAGGGGTAGGGGTAGGGTAATGTTGTGAATCGAGTGGCCCATGGTGGTGGTGGGGTTATGGTATGGGCAGGCGTATGTAATGGACGACGAACACAGGTCACTCGATTCACAACATTACCCTACCCCTACCCCTCACACCAGATACTGACTGGTTTTCAGACCCCCCCAAACCCCCCCAATAAAGCAAAACTGCACGTTTCAGAGTGGCCTTTTATTGTGGCCAGCCTAAGGCACACATGTGAGGTGGGATGGATTATCTCGGCAAAGGAGAAGTGCTCACTATCACACACTACCATACATATGTGTGGGATGTTCGACGAGGAGAGATTTCAGGTGGCCAGATAACGTAACGATGTGTCATGGCTTTGTGTTTCATGAGAGTTGATGTCTGTCGTATTTATAGTGGACGTATTTCTTTCACTTAGCGGAAATATACAACCGCTGCTCGCACATTGCCAGTAAAGAAGCATCATTTCAAAGATGCCGGATATGGTTATAAAATAGTGATAAATCCCAGTTCCTCCGTATCCAAGGGGATGCATGTTAATGTTCTGTAAGTCCAAACCCAGATCTATTCACTTTAATGTGACATGAAACCATCTGAGCATGAGACGCTTAAAACGGCATTTTCTGAAATGTTTGCATGATTTCACGGATAAGTCGACGAAAGAAACAGCTGGCTTTTGATTGGTTAATCCTCCTTCTCTCCACATTTCCTTCCCTTCTTACTTCTATGATGCACTATTAGGCTCTTTAGCAATAACACGAGCACGTTCCAGATAACACGTGTTCCTAAATGTCCGTGGTAAGCCGGATCAATAATACTGGAACAAGCGGATGCGTCTGGATGCTTTCAGTCCAAAACCCAGATATATTCACTTGGATATGAAGTCGATCAGAGAAAAGCAGCACATGTGAACATTAGAGGCTGAAAACGGCAGGATTTTACGGTGAAATATACATATTTATATACATATATATTCGTTTTTCTATTCAGGATTGTGGGAAACGGCATTTCGATCCGTCTGTCTGTACACAAACTGAAAGATTGACAATAAAGCTGACTGAAGCTAATGCGCTAAAAGGCTGCATAAACTCCACTTTGCTAACACGATAGCAGCCGGTGTGAAGCTTCTTAAAGCTCTCCAGGCGTTCGCTAAACTTCCTGAGTTCAGAGGTCGCTTTGAGGTTATTGATCTCTGGCCAGAACCAGCTTCATAACTCACAGCTGCTGCACCTTTCCCCTCTGCATGCTGGCCCGGTGAAGACCCACCGCCAGAGAGAGAGCCTGCGGCGCCGCCACATGTTCCAGTATTATTGATCCGGCTTACCACGGACATTTAGGAACACGTGTTATCTGGAACGTGTTCATGTTATTGCTAAAGAGCCTAACAGTGCATCGTAAAAGTAAGGCAACAAGGAAATGTGGAGAGAAGGAGGATTAACCAATCAAAAGCCAGCTGTTTCTTTAGTCAACTTATCCGTGAAATCATGCAATGCTCAGATCAAAGTGAATAGATCTGGCTTTGGACTTACAGAACATTGACATGCATCCCCTTGGATACGGAGGAACTGGGATGTATCACTATTTTATAACCATATCCGGCATCTTTGAAATGATGCTTTCTATACTGGCAATGTGTGAGCAGCGGTTGTATATTTTCGCTAAGTGAAAGAAATTCGTCCACTATAAATACGACAGACATCAACTCTCATGAAACACAAAGCCATGACACATCGTTACGTTATCTGGCCACGTGACAATTTGTCAGCGTGGGCATCTGAGGTAGGGATGCCAGCGATTCTTCGATTATTCGTTACAGTCTCCGTAATCGAATATTATTTTTAAAAATCGATTATTATTATCGGTCGAATCGGTCGAATAATCGATTATTATTCGCCAGGGCTGCCGAATAATAATCGATTTTGATCATGGTCAGTTTCTGGCAACCCTAATCTGAGGCTGCTTCGTGTCTCTCTGATCGGTTTGATTGGTCGCACACACGAGTGGAGAAACAGCTATGAGTGGTTGGCATGACGACAACACGTAAACAGAGCAACCATTTCTTGCACTTTTAGCCGCACAGGTCAATCTCACCTCGCTCTCCGTCATCCCTAGCTTTCAGACTTTGGTGAAAGCTCAAAAGAAGTCCAATTAGAATCGAACGTGTAATAAACCACAGCTTGATTGAAAGCCGAGTCGATCCATCTGCATCTTGACATGTGGAGGAGGAGACAGCGGAGGGATACTTGCTATTGGAGGGAAGGGAAAGGAGGTGGAGCGATGTGAAAGTGCCACATGGTCAGGCCTGCCACAATATTTACTTTCAATCCAGACTGGAAGAAAACACACACACACACAAGCTGACATCTCCACGAGCCAACGCGACCAGAGAAGAGCGTAGATCTGAGACGATGTGAGGACGAACGAGCGCCGAGAGGCAACAGTGTGTATGAGTCATCGAACGCAGCGTCACACACACACACACACACACACACACACACACACACACCACACACACACACACACACCACACACACCACACACACACACACACACCACACACACACCACACACACACACACACACACCACACACACCACACACACACACACACACACACACACACACCACACACACACACACACACCTCACACACCACACACCCCACCACACCCCACACACCCACACACACTCTCACACCACACATCACCACACCACACCCACCCACACCCACCACCACACCCACACCCACCCAGGTCCCCGGCTCCACTGACACAGCACACACCCCCACCTCTCCACACACCACACCCCCCCTCCCACACACACACCACCCACCCACCACCACCCCGTCTGGACCGCTGACCACAGGCAGAAGCACCATCTATTACACGGGTCCGTCTCTAAGCAGTGACGGTGAAGCCGGGTACGGTCCGTGTGTTCATCCCCACGCCGTGCAGTCGTCATGGTTTCCCTGAACCACCGTCTGGACCCACATCAGAACCGGCGTGTTCCACGGGGTCAAGCGAGCGTCAGCTGATCCCACGGGGATGTAAACGCGGCGAGACATTTCCACGTCACTTATCAGGCAACGATCGAGAGTGACGGGGGGGAAGCCTTAAGCCAGCGCACGGCCGCTCCACTCCATCGTGTTCCAACTATCTGCCGCTGCACACACTCTGCATCTCCTAGCATGCTCAATATGTGCAGTGTGTGTCCTTCAACACACAACTGTCCGCACACACACACACACACACACACACACACACACACACACACTGATGATGGATGTCTCCGCAGGATTCTTTTCATTCTGCTGCTGAAGTGTAAACAGCTTTTAACGACTTTAAGATGTGTGTCCAACGCTGACAACAACGATATGAATACAACACAATACGCTACATATGTACACTCGGCTTGCATGTACATGTACTCAAGTACTGTGCTTAAGTACTCATATTAGGACACTTGTACTTGAGTATTTCATGGTGTACTTCTACTCCCCTACATGTATTAATACCTTTAGTTACTTCTCAGATGAAGGATGTGAAATCTAACCAAGTGTTGAATCAGACTTTAGTTCCACCTGGAGTGAATCCACCAGCTACCCTGCAGTCTACAAAGTACTTCAGACTAGCTGCACCTCCACCAGCTACCCTGCAGTCTACAAAGTACTTCAGACTAGCTGCACCTCCACCAGCTACCCTGCAGTCTACAAAGTACTTCAGACTAGCTGCTCCTTCACCAGCTACCCTGCAGTCTACAAAGTACTTCAGACTAGCTGCACCTCCACCAGCTACCCTGCAGTCTACAAAGTACTTCAGACTAGCTGCACCTCCACCAGCTACCCTGCAGTCTACAAAGTACTTCAGACTAGCTGCTCCTCCACCAGCTACCCTGCAGTCTACAAAGTACTTCAGACTAGCTGCACCTCCACCAGCTACCCTGCAGTCTACAAAGTACTTCAGACTAGCTGCACCTCCACCAGCTACCCTGCAGTCTACAAAGTACTTCAGACTAGCTGCACCTCCACCAGCTACCCTGCAGTCTACAAAGTACTTCAGACTAGCTGCACCTCCACCAGCTACCCTGCAGTCTACAAAGTACTTCAGACTAGCTGCACCTCCACCAGCTACCCTGCAGTCTACAAAGTACTTCAGACTAGCTGCACCTCCACCAGCTACCCTGCAGTCTACAAAGTACTTCAGACTAGCTGCACCTCCACCAGCTACCCTGCAGTCTACAAAGTACTTCAGACTAGCTGCACCTCCACCAGCTACCCTGCAGTCTACAAAGTACTTCAGACTAGCTGCACCTCCACCAGCTACCCTGCAGTCTACAAAGTACTTCAGACTAGCTGCACCTCCACCAGCTACCCTGCAGTCTACAAAGTACTTCAGACTAGCTGCACCTCCACCAGCTACCCTGCAGTCTACAAAGTACTTCAGACTAGCTGCACCTCCACCAGCTACCCTGCAGTCTACAAAGTACTTCAGACTAGCTGCACCTCCACCAGCTACCCTGCAGTCTACAAAGTACTTCAGACTAGCTGCTCCTCCACCAGCTACCCTGCAGTCTACAAAGTACTTCAGACTAGCTGCACCTCCACCAGCTACCCTGCAGTCTACAAAGTACTTCAGACTAGCTGCACCTCCACCAGCTACCCTGCAGTCTACAAAGTACTTCAGACTAGCTGCTCCTCCACCAGCTACCCTGCAGTCTACAAAGTACTTCAGACTAGCTGCTCCTCCACCAGCTACCCTGCAGTCTACAAAGTACTTCAGACTAGCTGCACCTCCACCAGCTACCCTGCAGTCTACAAAGTACTTCAGACTAGCTGCTCCTTCACCAGCTACCCTGCAGTCTACAAAGTACTTCAGACTAGCTGCACCTTCACCAGCTACCCTGCAGTCTACAAAGTACTTCAGACTAGCTGCACCTCCACCAGCTACCCTGCAGTCTACAAAGTACTTCAGACTAGCTGCTCCTCCACCAGCTACCCTGCAGTCTACAAAGTACTTCAGACTAGCTGCACCTCCACCAGCTACCCTGCAGTCTACAAAGTACTTCAGACTAGCTGCTCCTCCACCAGCTACCCTGCAGTCTACAAAGTACTTCAGACTAGCTGCTCCTCCACCAGCTACCCTGCAGTCTACAAAGTACTTCAGACTAGCTGCACCTCCACCAGCTACCCTGCAGTCTACAAAGTACTTCAGACTAGCTGCTCCTCCACCAGCTACCCTGCAGTCTACAAAGTACTTCAGACTAGCTGCTCCTCCACCAGCTACCCTGCAGTCTACAAAGTACTTCAGACTAGCTGCTCCTCCACCAGCTGCCCTCAGGCTTGGCTTTTCGTCATTTTAGGGGCAAGGCCATTTGGCCTTCGGTGTCCCACATTCTTTCAGCGCGCAGAGGCCACATGCCGGGGCACAGAGGCCATGGAGGGAAAATTAGGATTTGGAGCTTACAGATAAATAACTTCACGTTCTAATGACAAAAAACTAATCACTTTTTTAATATCAATAATCGTATCATCCTACGCCTCCTTAGTATTACCGCATATACAATGAAATACTTTACTTTGAATAATTAGTGTTGGTATGTTTTCCATCTACATCTACTCCCATTCACAAATCAGAAGTTACATCTAAAAATCCTATTAATATATAACAAATATATTCCATTTCAGAAGAAACTCTGCACATACATCATTCAGCTGTGTGTGTGTGTGTGTGTGTGTGTGTGTGTGGTGTGTGTGTGTGTGTGTGTGTGTGTCCTCACAGCTCCTCATATCTGTTCAGAAACTAGACAACAGTTAAACGAGGACAAACCACAGTCTGTCCGTGTCATGGCGAATGCAGTCGCTGCTTTCATTCTGTCTTCAGGACGTTGTTGTGAGTGTGGACGGAGCGTCGGCCCGATCGACCCGATCTCCATTCACAAAACGCGCATTTTAAAGGTTTCTCTGCCGTCTGTCTGCACGCTTGTCAAAGCATTAAAGCATGTTTTTACGAACCGGTATCAGTATGTATTTACTTCGGCATCATTTTGAAACGTGCGTTCCAATGAAATCACGGTAACATGTGTTAATTTGGTCGCAGTTGGTTTCCACCACAGTATCTACATGGAGATAAGCCCCGCCCCCTCTCCAGCGCGTCCCGTTTGAATGACAGGAGTAAACACAGCTGACAGCCAAACTCCAGCTAGAGCAGTGCTTCTCAAAGTGTGGTCCGCAGACCTCTGGTGGTCAGTGAGCGCCCCCTAGTGGTCTTTGAGTATATTGGTAACATTTCACATTTGAAATAAATAAATAAATGTAAGTTCTCCGCACTCTCGCGGGAATATCTCCGCAATGGAGCGAGGTTAAGTTTCAGTTTCGATTGCGTGATATCGCCCAGGGCAACACCTCCGTCACACATGGTGCCACCTGTTTTCAGGCGATTTATAAAAAACGATGTGTTTTTGGATATTTGTGGAGTTAGGTGATCGGCGAGTATTTTTGTATTGGTGAAGTGTCCTTGGTGTGACAACGTTATAACGCAGTTCAGAAACCTGTTCTGACGCTTTTAAAGCAACTTGTAACAGTGCGAGGCGCCCAAAGGCCATGGTGGCCGTAGGACGTACAATTATTTGTGGGGCATAACAGCCAGACCGAGGGGCTAAAATCCCACCCTACCCTGCAGCCTACAAAGTACTTCAGACTAGCTGCACCTCCACCAGCTACCCTGCAGTCTACAAAGTACTTCAGACTAGCTGCTACCTCCACCAGCTACCCTGCAGTCTACAAAGTACTTCAGACTAGCTGCACCTTCACCAGCTACCCTGCAGTCTACAAAGTACTTCAGACTAGCTGCACCTTCACCAGCTACCCTGCAGTCTACAAAGTACTTCAGACTAGCTGCTCCTTCACCAGCTACCCTGCAGTCTACAAAGTACTTCAGACTAGCTGCACCTCCACCAGCTACCCTGCAGTCTACAAAGTACTTCAGACTAGCTGCACCTTCACCAGCTACCCTGCAGTCTACAAAGTACTTCAGACTAGCTGCACCTCCACCAGCTACCCTGCAGTCTACAAAGTACTTCAGACTAGCTGCACCTTCACCAGCTACCCTGCAGTCTACAAAGTACTTCAGACTAGCTGCTCCTCCACCAGCTACCCTGCAGTCTACAAAGTACTTCAGACTAGCTGCTCCTCCACCAGCTACCCTGCAGTCTACAAAGTACTTCAGACTAGCTGCTCCTTCACCAGCTACCCTGCAGTCTACAAAGTACTTCAGACTAGCTGCACCTTCACCAGCTACCCTGCAGTCTACAAAGTACTCCAGACTAGCTGCTCCTTCACCAGCTACCCTGCAGTCTACAAAGTACTTCAGACTAGCTGCACCTCCACCAGCTACCCTGCAGTCTACAAAGTACTTCAGACTAGCTGCACCTTCACCAGCTACCCTGCAGTCTACAAAGTACTTCAGACTAGCTGCTCCTTCACCAGCTACCCTGCAGTCTACAAAGTACTTCAGACTAGCTGCTCCTCCACCAGCTACCCTGCAGTCTACAAAGTACTTCAGACTAGCTGCTCCTCCACCAGCTACCCTGCAGTCTACAAAGTACTTCAGACTAGCTGCACCTCCACCAGCTACCCTGCAGTCTACAAAGTACTTCAGACTAGCTGCACTCCTCCACCAGCTACCCTGCAGTCTACAAAGTACTTCAGACTAGCTGCACCTCCACCAGCTACCCTGCAGTCTACAAAGTACTTCAGACTAGCTGCACCTCCACCAGCTACCCTGCAGTCTACAAAGTACTTCAGACTAGCTGCTCCTTCACCAGCTACCCTGCAGTCTACAAAGTACTTCAGACTAGCTGCACCTCCACCAGCTACCCTGCAGTCTACAAAGTACTTCAGACTAGCTGCTCCTTCACCAGCTACCCTGCAGTCTACAAAGTACTTCAGACTAGCTGCACCTCCACCAGCTACCCTGCAGTCTACAAAGTACTTCAGACTAGCTGCACCTCCACCAGCTACCCTGCAGTCTACAAAGTACTTCAGACTAGCTGCTCCTCCACCAGCTACCCTGCAGTCTACAAAGTACTTCAGACTAGCTGCACCTCCACCAGCTACCCTGCAGTCTACAAAGTACTTCAGACTAGCTGCTCCTTCACCAGCTACCCTGCAGTCTACAAAGTACTTCAGACTAGCTGCACCTCCACCAGCTACCCTGCAGTCTACAAAGTACTTCAGACTAGCTGCACCTCCACCAGCTACCCTGCAGTCTACAAAGTACTTCAGACTAGCTGCTCCTCCACCAGCTCTGAGAACACTTTCATGATCAGTCATTATAAAACACATCATATATATTATTCTGAAATGGACCAATCTGCACAACGACTACTTTCACTGTCTTTACTATATTTAGATGAGATCTGAGTACTTCTACTTTTACTCAAGTACAAGATCTGAGTACTTCTACTTTTACTCAAGGACAAGATCTGAGTACTTCTACTTTTACTCAAGTACAAGATCTGAGTACTTCTACTTTTACTCAAGGACAAGATCTGAGTACTTCTACTTTTACTCAAGTACAAGATTTGAGTACTTCTACTTTTACTCAAGGACAAGATCTGAGTACTTCTACTTTTACTCAAGTACAATACCTGAGTACTTCTACTTTTACTCAAGTACAATACCTGAGTACTTCTACTTTTACTCAAGTACAATACCTGAGTACTTCTACTTTTACTCAAGTACAAGATCTGAGTACTTCTACTTTTACTCAAGTACAAGACCTGAGTACTTGTACTTTTACTCAAGTACAAGACTGAGTACTTGTACTTTTACTCAAGTACAAGACTGAGTACTTCTACTTTTACTCAAGTACAAGACCTGAGTACTTCTACTTTGACTCAAGTACAAGACCTGAGTACTTCTACTTTGACTCAAGTACAAGACCTGAGTACTTCTACTTTTACTCAAGTACAAGACCTGAGTACTTCTACTTTTACTCAAGTACAAGATCTGAGTACTTCTACTTTTGACTCAAGTACAAGACCTGAGTACTTCTACTTTGACTCAAGTACAAGATCTGAGTACTTCTACTTTTACTCAAGTACAATACCTGAGTACTTCTACTTTTACTCAAGTACAAGACCTGAGTACTTCTACTTTTACTCAAGTACAAGATCTGAGTACTTCTACTTTTACTCAAGTACAATATCTGAGTACTTCTACTTTGTACTCAAGTACAATACCTGAGTACTTCTACTTTTACTCAAGTACAATACCTGAGTACTTCTACTTTTACTCAAGTACAATATCTGAGTACTTCTACTTGTACTCAAGTACAAGATCTGAGTACTTCTACTTTTACTCAAGTACAAGACCTGAGTACTTCTACTTTTACTCAAGTACAATACCTGAGTACTTCTACTTTTACTCAAGTACAAGATCTGAGTACTTCTACTTTTACTCAAGTACAAGATCTGAGTACTTCTACTTTTACTCAAGTACAAGATCTGAGTACTTCTACTTTTACTCAAGTACAAGATCTGAGTACTTCTACTTTTACTCAAGTACAATACTGAGTACTCTTTTACTCAAGTACAATACCTGAGTACTTCTACTTTTACTCAAGTACAATACCTGAGTACTTCTACTTTTACTCAAGTACAATATCTGAGTACTTCTACTTTTACTCAAGTACAAGATCTGAGTACTTCTACTTTGTACTCAAGTACAAGATCTGAGTACTTCTACTTTTACTCAAGTACAAGATCTGAGTACTTCTACTTTTACTCAAGTACAAGACCTGAGTACTTCTACTTTTACTCAAGTACAAGACCTGAGTACTTCTACTTTTACTCAAGTACAAGATCTGAGTACTTCTACTTTTACTCAAGTACAAGATCTGAGTACTTCTACTTTTACTCAAGTACAAGATCTGAGTACTTCTACTTTTACTCAAGTACAAGATCTGAGTACTTCTACTTTTACTCAAGTACAAGACCTGAGTACTTCTACTTTTACTCAAGTACAAGATCTGAGTACTTCTACTTTTACTCAAGTACAAGACCTGAGTACTTCTACTTTTACTCAAGTACAAGATCTGAGTACTTCTACTTTTACTCAAGTACAAGACCTGAGTACTTCTACTTTTACTCAAGTACAAGATCTGAGTACTTCTACTTTTACTCAAGTACAAGATCTGAGTACTTCTACTTTTACTCAAGTACAAGACCTGAGTACTTCTACTTTTACTCAAGTACAATACCTGAGTACTTCTACTTTTACTCAAGTACAATACCTGAGTACTTCTACTTTTACTCAAGTACAAGACCTGAGTACTTCTACTTTTACTCAAGTACAAGACCTGAGTACTTCTACTTTTACTCAAGTACAAGATCTGAGTACTTCTACTTTTACTCAAGTACAATACCTGAGTACTTCTACTTTTACTCAAGTACAAGATCTGAGTACTTCTACTTTTACTCAAGTACAAGATCTGAGTACTTCTACTTTTACTCAAGTACAAGATCTGAGTACTTCTACTTTTACTCAAGGACAAGATCTGAGTACTTCTACTTTTACTCAAGTACAATATCTGAGTACTTTTACTCAAGTACAATACCTGAGTACTTCTACTTTTACTCAAGTACAATACCTGAGTACTTCTACTTTTACTCAAGTACAAGATCTGAGTACTTCTACTTTTACTCAAGTACAAGATCTGAGTACTTCTACTTTTACTCAAGTACAAGATCTGAGTACTTCTACTTTTACTCAAGTACAAGATCTGAGTACTTCTACTTTTACGCAAGTACAAGACCTGAGTACTTCTACTTTTACTCAAGTACAAGACCTGAGTACTTCTACTTTTACTCAAGTACAAGATCTGAGTACTTCTACTTTTACTCAAGTACAAGACCTGAGTACTTCTACTTTTACTCAAGGACAAGACTGAGTACTTCTACTTTTACTCAAGGACAATACTGAGTACTTCTACTTTTACTCAAGTACAAGACCTGAGTACTTCTACTTTTACTCAAGTACAAGACCTGAGTACTTGTACTTTTACTCAAGTACAAGACCTGAGTACTTCTACTTTGACTCAAGTACAAGACCTGAGTACTTCTACTTTTACTCAAGTACAAGACCTGAGTACTTCTACTTTTACTCAAGTACAAGACCTGAGTACTTCTACTTTTACTCAAGTACAAGACCTGAGTACTTCTACTTTTACTCAAGTACAAGATCTGAGTACTTCTACTTTTACTCAAGTACAAGACCTGAGTACTTCTACTTTTACTCAAGTACAAGACCTGAGTACTTCTACTTTTACTCAAGTACAAGATCTGAGTACTTCTACTTTTACTCAAGTACAAGATCTGAGTACTTCTACTTTTACTCAAGTACAAGATCTGAGTACTTCTACTTTTACTCAAGTACAAGACCTGAGTACTTCTACTTTTACTCAAGTACAAGATCTGAGTACTTCTACTTTTACTCAAGTACAAGATCTGAGAACTTCTACTTTTACTCAAGTGCAATACCTGAGTACTTTTACTCAAGTACAATACCTGAGTACTTCTACTTTTACTCAAGTACAATACCTGAGTACTTCTACTTTTACTCAAGTACAATATCTGAGTACTTCTACTTGTACTCAAGTACAAGATCTGAGTACTTCTACTTGTACTCAAGTACAAGATCTGAGTACTTCTACTTTTACTCAAGTACAAGATCTGAGTACTTCTACTTTTACTCAAGTACAAGACCTGAGTACTTCTACTTTTACTCAAGTACAAGACCTGAGTACTTCTACTTTTACTCAAGTACAAGATCTGAGTACTTCTACTTTTACTCAAGTACAAGACCTGAGTACTTCTACTTTTACTCAAGTACAAGACCTGAGTACTTCTACTTTTACTCAAGTACAAGACCTGAGTACTTCTACTTTTACTCAAGTACAAGATCTGAGTACTTCTACTTTTACTCAAGTACAAGACCTGAGTACTTCTACTTTTACTCAAGTACAAGATCTGAGTACTTCTACTTGTACTCAAGTACAAGACCTGAGTACTTCTACTTTGTACTCAAGTACAAGACCTGAGTACTTCTACTTTTACTCAAGTACAAGACCTGAGTACTTCTACTTTTACTCAAGTACAAGATCTGAGTACTTCTACTTTTACTCAAGTACAAGATCTGAGTACTTCTACTTTTACTCAAGTACAAGATCTGAGTACTTCTACTTTTACTCAAGTACAAGATCTGAGTACTTCTACTTTTACTCAAGTACAAGATCTGAGTACTTCTACTTTTACTCAAGTACAAGATCTGAGTACTTCTACTTTTACTCAAGTACAAGATCTGAGTACTTCTACTTTTACTCAAGTACAAGATCTGAGTACTTCTACTTTTACTCAAACACAATATCTGAGTACTTCTACCACCTCTTCATGTACATGTACACTAGATGTGTATTCCACATGTGCAGTATGATGGATGTGTATTTCTTAATCTCCACAGAGAACGTTAGAAACTGAGATGAGAGTGAGCCAACAGAAGTCCCGCAGTATGTAAATGTATCTGAACTTTTACTGCAAACAAACAAACAAACAAACAACCAAACAAAACGCGCGTGTCTTACCTGAACTCGGCCGCGCGCACACAGTCAGCTGTCGTCGTGTTGTTCTTCCTGTGAAACTTCCAGCAGCACCTATTAAAACTCGTCTCAACACTTTGAAGAGACATCAAGAGATTACACCGAGAACGTGCAGCAGAACGTCACGTGGGCCCGCGCGGGGGAATTCAGCAAATGAAGATGTCAACAGGAAGTGATGGCTAATTTAAATCAGCTGATCAGAGTTTTTTTAAACTTTATTTACACAACACATCTTACAACAGGTGATCGATCGTGCACAGACCATAACAAGCAAACAATTAAGACATACAAACATGTGAGGATGATACTTAACATTCATGAAGGAGCTAGTTTTAAGAGTGTTATAGTTTCTTAAGTATGTTAGTGTCTATCTGCGATTTTAAGAAGGTTATAATTTGCTAATGTGATGCTATTTTGAGTATTAGGGGAAAACCATTCATGTTTAATTATAATCTAAAAGGCAGGAATACAGCCTGTGTTATTTGAAATGCCAATGTTTCAGTTTATTGGCCTTATAACTGAAATGTCAACTTTATTCTTGGAGTTTTGACGATAAACAAACGATGTACACACGCGTGGAAACTCAACAGAAAGAGGTGGAGGCAATGGATTACATAAGAAGGTATTTCTGAGAGCTTGTGAGTATTGGAGTGTCACTTAAGTCAGGTTTGTTATGTATTGTCATGGTTTATGATGAATGAGATCCGGGGGATATAGCCTATAGAGATACCGTTGAAAATACAGTGGAAACGCTAATGTACGTCTTGAGTTTATTTGCTTCAAGACACACATACTACTTTACAGTAATTGTATTTAGCGGTGAAATCAACAGCCAGTTAGCTGTCTCTGATGTGTCCTAGCCTTCACCAGCTCCCTGCATTCCTCCGTGTCACACAGCCCATGCTCCGGACCGGAGTGAAAGCACAGCCTTCGGTCAGTGGAGCAGACACTGAAAGGATCGGGATCTGCTCTGTAAACACGGCAGCCTCTCTCTGTTTGCTTTGGACTTTACGGCATCTATCAATGTTTGGGACGACAGCTATTTGAGCTACTTCAGTGTGGCGAGGCTCAGCACACAGCTCCGACAACTTTCATTCAACTGTGTGAGAAACGTCCACTTCACAGGGACGAGGAAACTAGATCCAGATTGTATGTGATTGTGTTTTAAATTACCGCACTAACTTCTCACAGAAGCCCCTCCATAACGACCCTCACTACTACTGAGAGTTATTCCCCCTTAAGATGGACACAAGCCGGCAGGGAGACACTGACTGAATACACCTCTTTCCACCATAGATGTATGTGTGCTGTTCGTCTGTAACCAAGACGAGGGTCGGGTTCTGACCTCTGATGGTGGTCCGGATCTCCGCCTGTCTGCTTTGTTCCTGGGTGGTCTTACTCTGGTGCTTAAAGCTTAAAGAGATATTAAGAAGACTCAGA
>CM070496.1:12800081-12852185 GCA_036324585.1 Champsocephalus esox | reverse complement strand
TAGAACCTCTGTCTATGGAACCTCTGTCCTTAGAACCTCTGTCCTTAGACCTCTGTCTCTGACCCTCTGTATCAGACCCTCTGTCATCAGACCCTCTGTCCTCTGACCGTTTGTTTTGGGAGGGGTATAGAGGACAAAAAGTAACCCATAAAAGAGATCATATAATAAAGAAAAAATGAAAGGAAGACAAATAAAGACAAACACAAGTCAACCTCGAACAATGGGAAAGGTTAAAGAAAGAAAAAAGTAAAAGGAGCATTACAAATTCAATCAAAAGAACCAAAATAAAGAGTAGAAACATAAAAATCCAATGTAATACCACTTAAAGAATTATTAAAATAAATATAAAAAATAACAACAAGTCCCCAAACAAACAGGCGAAAAGTGAGAAAGTAAATGTATCTAATCAACGGAAACCACAACGAAAAAGCTAGTCAAAGAAGAAGCAGCCGTATAAATAAGCTACGAGCGAGGGTTGAGAAAAAGCTACCTAAGGTTAAGAGAAATATGATTAGCAATATAATATAGGTAACATAGAGAAATAAGAAAGAAACAGCCATCAAACAAAAAGAAGATGATGAAAGTGTTGCTAAGAATAATGGAAACACAGAAAATGAGAGAACTCCCCACCCACCACCCCAAACAACAGAACACCACACCACACACGATATCCCACCGAACAATCTCAATCTGATATATATATCTATATACACATCCACATCCATATATATATAATCTACCCCAATATACATAACTCCATCAATATCTCCTATATTGTAAACCACCAAACACACCCCCCCCCACCCCCACACACAACACCCCCCCCCCCCACACACCCCCCACCCACCACCCCCCACCCCCCCCCCCACCCACCACAACACACACCACACCCACACAAAGACTTGCACGAGTTACATACAAACCTCAGGTAATCATGTGAGGAATGGACAGAGCATACCACACCCCCACCCACCCACCCACAAACCCCCCCCACCTCACCCCACGCACAAACCCACACAATCCCTAACACACCCACCCCACCACCCCCACCCCCCCCCAAATTACCCCATAAACCCCCTCGCAACCCCACCAACTCCTTCCCCCCTCCCCATCCCCCCCACCCCCCCCCCCAACATCCTCATCCCACAAATCCAATTATAATTCTCACATCACCATCACACCCCCCTTGCTCACCCATACTTACCCACCCTCTTTCTTTAAATTATCCCCCACCCCCACTTTACCCCCCCCACCCTCCACCCCCCCCCCTACCCCCCCCCCCCCCCCCCGCACCCCCCCCCCCCCCCCCCCCCTACCTCACACCACCCCCCCCTCTACCCCACAACCCCACACACCCCCATCCCCTCCCCCCCCTCCCCACAACTCAACTACCCCCCCACCACACCCCACCCCACCCCCCCTCCCTCCCACACACCCCCCCCCCACCCCCCCCCCCCCCACCCCCCCCCCCACCCACCCCCTCCCCTACCCCCCCCTCCCCCCACCACCCCCACCACCTTCCCCCCCCCCCACCCCCCCCACCACCCCCCCCCACCCCCCCCCCCCCCCCCCCCCCCACCACCCCCCCCCCACCCCACAGACAGCCAGGAGATATCGACACGCAATACGCTGTCAAGTACGACAAAAGTACTTAACTAAATATCTTTATTTTCACACCTTCCTTTATTTAGCAGATTGACGGGAAACTAATGCGATAAAAGCCAGGTTTACGTAAAAAAGATTGACGTTTTAATTAATTAATGAATGGAGAAAATAACCAGCGAATTATCCAAAATATAATAATTGTTCACGTGGAGAATAATTGCCCGGGCTGTGGGGCCTCTTCGTGTCGGCAGCAGACCTTGGCGGCTGCCGGGTCTGAGAGGGATCTCCGCGCTGCCCTCGCCGCGGAACCGCCCTGTCCGTCCGCGCATGTGTCCACGCTTTTACTTGTTGTTCTCCTTCTCTTCTGCAGCCAAAGCGGAGCAACGAGAAGCGAAACCGCGAGCACGAGAACAAATACATCGAAGAAATCGCCGAGCTGATCTTCGCCAACTTCAACGACATCGACAACTTCAACGTCAAGCCGGACAAATGTGCGATCCTGAAGGAGACGTGAAGCAGATCAGACAGATAAAGGAGCAAGGTACGCCCTCCCGTCAGTGTCTACGTTTCTATCTTTTTGATTCGTTCCTTTCACGGTCCGTCACGTATCCCCAACAATATCTTCCCCAGTTTTGGAAAAGTCGTGGAAATGTAACTAAAGTTGCACCAAATATAATTTATATTTTATCTAATCGCGGAAATAAAAAATTAGGAATGTCCCGATCACCTTTTTTTGCTCCCGATCCGATTCCGATCATTTGATTTTGTAACATTAAAATAATAATAATACCATAACGATCATAAATGCTGTATGTATAGTAATGAACGCAAAATGGTACTTAACTGACGAGGTGTTTGGCTGGGGAGAGATTTGTACAATCTCGATGGCTTTAGCGATGGGCACGACATGTTTCATCTGCAGACCGTATCTTCCAGCTTACCCTGTTAAAATAGCAACGTTCCAGTGGTGCCGCTGAGAAAGAGGAATGTTTTTGGTCATGGGAAAATTAGGTGAAGGTCATTGATAGGTCATTGAGGTCATTGGTGAAAAAGTGTCTGAACCCGGTCTATCGCCTCCGTTCTAAATAACTGTCACTGAAACGCCTGGTTTTGTGATTTTAGGGACTTTTTGTCAACGGTGTGTGTGTGTGTGTGTGTGTGTGTGTGTGTGTGTGTGTGTGTGTGTGTGTGTGTGTGTGTGTGTGTGTGTGTGTGTGTGTTGTGTGTGTGTGTGTGTGTGTGTGTGTGTGTGTGTGTGTGTGTTGTGTGTGTGTGTGTGTGTGTGTGTGGTGTGTGTGTGTGTGTGTGTGTGTGTGTGTGTGTGTGTGTGTGTGGTGTGTGTGGTGTGTGTGGGTGTGTGTGTGTGTGTTGTGTGTGTGTGTGTGTGTGTGTGTGTCTCTCTGTCTCTCTGTCTCTCTGTCTCTCTGTCTCTCTGTCTCTCTGTCTCTCTGTCTCTCTGTCTCTCTGTCTCTTCTGTCTCTCTGTCTCTCTGTCTCTCTGTCTCTCGCGTTTGCACTTGGTTTTAAGACGGTGGTGGCGAAGTCGATAGGGAACTGGAAGGGTCACCAGTTCTGAAATCTGTATATACAGCTTATAGTTGACCGCTTCCTCTTACAGACATGTCGTGTATCGCAAGTGGTATCGATTATAGGGGTTAAACAACGCTATCTTTTACTGTAAGATATGAATACATTTCCTAAATTATGTTGAAGGCTTTTATAGAAACAGAATATTGACGCCTCAAATTAAGCATCATTTTGTGATTTATGTCGGAACCCAAAATACACGTATTTCATGCATAATGTCTTCTTTAAATTGGGACATAAAAGGGCAGCTCGCGTAAGCTACGAATTATATTTATGCGACGGGTATAATTTGTAGAATTGAAGGGTTTTGCCGTCGGTGAGGATTGAGGAGTGAGGATTGAGGAGGGTAGGAGTGAGGAGGATGAGGATGTGAGGATTGAGGAAAATTACAGATGACCGTGAAGATAATAAAAACGGGCGAAGATGATATTATTTCCGTAAATATGAAACGATGTGATCCAGAATTGCTTCGTGACCCAGAATCGTGAGGCGGAATATGAGTTGGTGTTGCAGTGCAGGGAGGGAGGGGGATGACACATTTAAAACTGTCGCACCATGCCAACACGAGGGCTGACCATATGACCACAGCCCCAATACACTGAGTGGTAGTTCCTACAGATATGATATTAATCCTCTCTGGACTCTGACGGTGATTGATGGGTCCTTCTCGGGGCCGGGGTGCCGCTGTTGTGGGCCCCGCTGGGCTCCTGCTGCTGCGAAACATCATTAAACCTGAAGGAGATGGATGCGTCTGAGAGCGAGCGCACACACCCCGACACCCAGAAAGCTCAACGCAAGGACAGGATGTTTGCTTTCCAGCGCCGCGCTCCGTCGCCATATGGTCAGCCCTCGTGTTGGCATGGTGCGACAGTTAAATGTGTCCCTCCCTCGCCTGCACTGCACACCAACTCATATTCCGCCTCTCATCATCGTCTCCAAAAGTAGGGCAGCCTACGCTCAGCATAAGGCTCGCTGTGTGCTTATTAAAACACACACAATGCAGATACACACACACACACACACACACACACACACACACACACACACACACACACACACAATGCAGATACACTCTCTCTCTCACACACACACACACACACACACACACACACACACACACAATGCAGATACACTCTCTCTCACACATACACATACACACACACACAATGCAGATACACTCTCTCTCTCACACACATACACACACATACACACACACACACACACACACACACAATGCAGATACACTCTCTCACACACACACACACACACACACAATGCAGATACACTCTCTCTCACACACACACACACACACAATGCAGATACACTCATACACACACACACACACACACACACACAGACAGAGGGACAGTGCAGGTACATACTCTCACATGCACACACCCACACACACACACACAATGCAGATACACTCTCACACACACACACACAGACAGAGGGACAGTGCAGGTACATACTCTCACATGCACACACACACAATGCAGATATACTCTCTCACACACACACACACAATGCAGATACACACACACACACAGACAGAGGGACAGTGCAGGTACATACTCTCACATGCACACACACACACACACACACACAATGCAGATACACTCTCACACACACACACACAGACAGAGGGACAGTGCAGGCACACACTCTCATACTACGAGTACACAACAAACGTGACTAAATATTTTATTTGTTTCACCTCATGTGACTTGCCTTCGTAGAAACGGATTGAGGTGAAACTAATGCGATGAAGAAAATGAAGTCGACCTTAAAGAGCTGGCTCTATAATCAATCCATGGAGGAAGTAACCAGCACGTGAACATCGCAGCTCGACCCGACGACCCAGGGCTGCAACGAGAGATCTTTCATATGGATGCGTTCTCCACGTCACCCGATGTAGACCCAGCATCAGGTCCACACGTTTTAATTCAAACACGTGTGCAGACATGTTTGACAGGTGAAGCTGAGGTCAACATGAAACAATGACCTACAGATACGTTTAGAGATGTCCCGATCACGCGGTCGGGGATCGGAGCCGATCACGCGGTCGGGGATCGGAAGCCGATCACGCGGTCGGGGATCGGGGCCGATCACGCGGTCGGGGATCGGGGCCGATCACGCGGTCGGGGATCGGGGCCCGATCACGCGGTCGGGGATCGGGGCCGATCACGCGGTCGGGGATCGGGGCCGATCACGCGGTCGGGGATCGGAGCCGATCACGCGGTCGGGGATCGGAGAGCCCCGATCACGCGGTCGGGGATCGGAGCCCCGATCACGCGGTCGGGGATCGGAGCGATCACGCGGTCGGGGATCGGGGGCCGATCACGCGGTCGGGGATCGGGGCCGATCACGCGGTCGGGGATCGGGGGCCGATCACGGGGGTCGGGGATCGGGGCCGATCACGGGGTCGGGGATCGGGGCCGATCACGGGGTCGGGGATCGGGGCCGATCACGCGGTCGGGGATCGGAGCCGATCACGCGGTCGGGGATCGGAGCCGATCACGCGGTCGGGGATCGGAGCCGATCACGCGGTCGGGGATCGGAGCCGATCACGCGGTCGGGGATCGGAGCCGATCACGCGGTCGGGGATCGGAGCCGATCACGCGGTCGGGGATCGGGGCCGATCACGCGGTCGGGGATCGGAGCCGATCACGCGGTCGGGGATCGGAGCCGATCACGCGGTCGGGGATCGGAGCCGATCACGCGGTCGGGGATCTGGGCCGATCACGCGGTCGGGGATCGGAGCCGATCACGCGGTCGGGGATCGGAGCCGATCACGCGGTCGGGGATCGGACCAGATTGTCAAATGATCGGGATCGGGAGCAAAAAAATGTGATCGGGACTTCCCTAGGTGCATTACGAATAAACCCTGATGCATGACCTCAGCAGGAGAAGGGCTAGGAACGTTATGTTTATTGTAACTATAGCCTGAGGGCTTGGAGATGCTTAAAATGTCACCCAATACTTCTGAAGAGGAGGGTTTCCAGATCCTTGAGTTCCTGTCTGCCTCTCCTTCCTGTTTCTCACTCTAAGCTTCTGTATTTGATGTAATCTGGGGTCAAATACTTGTACTACACGTTACTTGTACTACTACCTTCGCGTCCTGCTCGCTATCGACACACTCGGAAGTGTGTGTGTGTGTGTGTGTGTGTGTGTGTGTGTGGTCACACGACGGGGAGTTACGAGAGACCGCTGAGGAATAAATAAATGCATGGTTGGAAAATAAGACTCTCAAAGACTGGGCATAGTTTAAATCCCTCCGACGAATGCAGAAACGTCTTAGACCCTCTGTCCTTAGACCCTCTGTCCTCAGACCCTCTGTCCTCAGACCCTCTGTCCTTAGACCCTCTGTCCTCAGACCCTCTGTCCTCAGACCCTCTGTCCTCAGACCCTCTGTCCTCAGACAATTCCTTAGACCCTCTGTCCTCAGACCCTCTGTCCTCAGACATTCCTTAGACCCTCTGCCCTCAGACCCTCTGCCCTCAGACCCTCTGTCCTCAGGCCTCTGTCCTCAGACCCTCTGTCCTCAGACCCTCTGTCCTCAGACCCTCTGTCCTCAGACATTCCTTAGACCCTCTGTCCTCAGACCCTCTGTCCTCAGACATTCCTTAGACCCTCTGCCCTCAGACCCTCTGCCCTCAGACCCTCTGTCCTCAGGCCTTCTGTCCTCAGACCCTCTGCCCTCAGACCCTCTGCCCTTAGACCCTCTGCCCTCAGACCCTCTGTCCTCAGACCCTCTGTCCTCAGACCCTCTGTCCTCAGACCCTCTGTCCTCAGACCCTCTGTCCTTAGACCCTCTGTCCTCAGACCCTCTGTCCTCAGACCCTCTGTCCTCAGACCCTCTGTCCTCAGACATTCCTTAGACCCTCTGTCCTCAGACCCTCTGTCCTCAGACATTCCTTAGACCCTCTGTCCTTAGACCCTCTGTCCTTAGACCCTCTGTCCTTAGACGCTCTGTCCTCAGACCCTCTGTCCTCAGACCCTCTGTCCTCAGACCCTCTGCCCTCAGGCCCTCTGTCCTCAGACCCTCTGTCCTCAGACCCTCTGTCCTCAGACCCTCTGCCCTCAGACCCTCTGTCCTCAGGCCTCTGTCCTCAGACCCTCTGTCCTCAGACCCTCTGTCCTCAGACCCTCTGTCCTCAGACCCTCTGTCCTCAGACCCTCTGTCCTCAGACAATTCCTTAGACCCTCTGTCCTCAGACCCTCTGTCCTCAGACAATTCCTTAGACCCTCTGCCCTCAGACCCTCTGCCCTCAGACCCTCTGTCCTCAGGCCTTCTGTCCTCAGACCCTCTGTCCTCAGACCCTCTGTCCTCAGACCCTCTGTCCTCAGACATTCCTTAGACCCTCTGTCCTCAGACAATTCCTTAGACCCTCTGCCCTCAGACCCTCTGCCCTCAGACCCTCTGCCCTCAGGCCTTCTGTCCTCAGACCCTCTGTCCCTTAGACCCTCTGCCCTTAGACCCTCTGTCCTCAGACCCTCTGTCCTCAGACCCTCTGCCCTCAGACCCTCTGTCCTCAGACCCTCTGTCCTCAGACCCTCTGTCCTCAGACCCTCTGCCCTTAGACCCTCTGTCCTCAGACCTCTGTCCTCAGACCCTCTGTCCTCAGACCCTCTGCCCTCAGACCCTCTGTCCTCAGGCCTTCTGTCCTCAGACCCTCTGTCCTCAGACCCTCTGTCCTCAGACCCTCTGTCCTCAGACTTCCTAGACCCTCTGTCCTCAGACCCTCTGTCCTCAGACATTCCTTAGACCCTCTGCCCTCAGACCCTCTGCCCTCAGACCCTCTGTCCTCAGGCCTCTGTCCTCAGACCCTCTGCCCTTAGACCCTCTGTCCCTTAGACCCTCTGTCCTCAGACCCTCTGTCCTCAGACCCTCTGCCCTCAGACCCTCTGTCCTCAGACCCTCTGTCCTTAGACCCTCTGTCCTCAGACCCTCTGTCCTCAGACACTTCCTTAGACCCTCTGTCCTCAGACCCTCTGTCCTCAGACATTCCTTAGCCCTCTGTCCTTAGACCCTCTGTCCTTAGACCCTCTGTCCTTAGACCTCTGTCCTCAGACCCTCTGTCCTCAGACCCTCTGTCCTCAGACCCTCTGCCCTCAGGCCCTCTGTCCTCAGACCCTCTGTCCTCAGGCCCTCTGTCCTTAGACCCTCTGTCCCTTAGACCCTCTGTCCTCAGACCCTCTGTCCTCAGACCCTCTGTCCTCAGACCCTCTGTCCCTCAGACCCTCTGCCCTCAGACCCTCTGTCCTCAGACCCTCTGTCCTCAGACCCTCTGTCCTCAGACCCTCTGTCCTCAGACCCTCTGTCCTCAGACATTCCTTAGACCCTCTGTCCTCAGACCCTCTGTCCTCAGACAATTCCTTAGACCCTCTGCCCTCAGACCCTCTGCCCTCAGACCCTCTGTCCTCAGGCCCTCTGTCCTCAGACCCTCTGTCCTCAGACCCTCTGTCCTCAGACCCTCTGTCCTCAGACAATTCCTTAGACCCTCTGTCCTCAGACTTCCTTAGACCCTCTGCCCTCAGACCCTCTGCCCTCAGACCCTCTGTCCTCAGACCCTCTGCCCTCAGACCCTCTGTCCTTAGACCCTCTGTCCTTAGACCCTCTGTCCTCAGACCCTCTGTCCTCAGACAATTCCTTAGACCCTCTGTCCTCAGACCCTCTGTCCTCAGACATTCCTTAGACCCTCTGTCCTCAGACCCTCTGTCCTTAGACCCTCTGTCCTTAGACCCTCTGTCCTTAGACCCTCTGTCCTTAGACCCTCTGTCCTCAGACCCTCTGTCCTCAGACCCTCTGTCCTCAGACCCTCTGCCCTCAGGCCCTCTGTCCTCAGACCCTCTGTCCTCAGGCCCTCTGTCCTTAGACCCTCTGCCCTTAGACCCTCTGTCCTCAGACCCTCTGTCCTCAGACCCTCTGTCCTCAGACCCTCTGTCCTCAGGCCTTCTGTCCTCAGACCCTCTGTCCTCAGACCCTCTGTCCTCAGACCCTCTGTCCTCAGACAATTCCTTAGACCCTCTGTCCTCAGACCCTCTGTCCTCAGACAATTCCTTAGACCCTCTGCCCTCAGACCCTCTGCCCTCAGACCCTCTGTCCTCAGGCCTTCTGTCCTCAGACCCTCTGCCCTTAGACCCTCTGCCCTTAGACCCTCTGTCCTCAGACCCTCTGTCCTCAGACCCTCTGCCCTCAGACCCTCTGCCTCAGACCCTCTGCCCTCAGACCCTCTGTCCTTAGACCCTCTGTCCTCAGACCCTCTGTCCTCAGACCCTCTGTCCTCAGACAATTCCTTAGACCCTCTGTCCTCAGACCCTCTGTCCTCAGACAATTCCTTAGACCCTCTGTCCTTAGACCCTCTGTCCTTAGACCCTCTGTCCTTAGACCCTCTGTCCTCAGACCCTCTGTCCTCAGACCCTCTGTCCTCAGACCCTCTGTCCTCAGGCCCTCTGCCCTCAGGCCCTCTGTCCTCAGACCCTCTGTCCTCAGGCCCTCTGCCCTTAGACCCTCTGTCCTCAGACCCTCTGTCCTCAGACCCTCTGTCCTCAGACAATTCCTTAGACCCTCTGTCCTCAGACCCTCTGTCCTCAGACAATTCCTTAGACCCTCTGTCCATAGACCCTCTGTCCTTAGACGCTCTGTCCTCAGACGCTCTGTCCTTAGACCCTCTGTCCTTAGACCCTCTGTCCTCAGACAATTCCTTAGACCCTCTGTCCATAGACCCTCTGTCCTTAGACGCTCTGTCCTCAGACGCTCTGTCCTTAGACCCTCTGTCCTCAGACCCTCTGTCCTTAGACCCTCTGTCCTCAGACAATTCCTTAGACCCTCTGTCCTTAGACCCTCTGTCCTTAGACCCTCTGTCCTTAGACCCTCTGTCCTCAGACCCTCTGTCCTCAGACAATTCCTTAGACCCTCTGTCCTCAGACCCTCTGTCCTCAGACAATTCCTTAGACCCTCTGTCCATAGACCCTCTGTCCTTAGACGCTCTGTCCTCAGACGCTCTGTCCTTAGACCCTCTGTCCTCAGACCCTCTGTCCTTAGACCCTCTGTCCTCAGACAATTCCTTAGACCCTCTGTCCTTAGACCCTCTGTCCTTAGACCCTCTGTCCTTAGACCCTCTGTCCTTAGACCCTCTGTCCTCAGACCCTCTGTCCTTAGACGCTCTGTCCTTAGACGCTCTGTCCTGATACCTTCTAAGTCTGATGTTCGTCTTGCATTTCAACAAGGACACGCAGTAAGACGAACACACATTTCAATACAAGCAGACGTCGTGTGAACATGTCTTAAATCAATCTCTTAAAAGTAGGAGAGAAGGAGAGAAGGAGACTCTCAAAGGCAGAGCAAGTCATATTATATGTAATGTATTTAATGCTTTGTTTACTTCAAGTGGAAGAAGCTTCTTAAATATCCTTTAATTGCGTTTCCAAATGCGATGCATACTTTGCTTTTTGGTTAATATGTCCGACCTCGCCCACTTGACCACATGCTAACCGCTTGATGCTGATTGGTTGATTACACACCGTCAGAGCTCCCATGTTGCCCATGACGATGCAATGACTCATGCTCGGCAACCTTTCCTCTGCTTCTCGGTTTTGAGCAACATGTTTTTAAAGGAAAAAGGACACGGTACCCTCGCTCCAAGTCTCCTCTCCTCCTTCGGAGTATGTGGGTCGGCTTCCTCTCCTCGCTCCGCCCGACCTGCTTGTTGTGTTCCCTCTCACTGGGAAGGTATTTAAAGTATGTCGTGTTTGTCACTTCCCGTGTGCAGAGAAAGCCGCAGCAGCCAATGAGGAGGAGGTTCAGAAGGCCGACGTTTCCTCGACGGGGCAGAGCGTCATCGACAAAGACGCCCTGGGACCAATGATGCTGGAGGTGGGTTTCTCCCTTTGATGTTCATACAGATGCTGGGTCAATACACACACACACACACACACACACACACACACACAGAGAGAGATATCAACATATAAGAGAAGACGTGTGTGTGTGTGTGTGTGTGTGTGTGTGTGTGTGTGTGTGTGTGTGTTGTGTGTGTGTGTGTGTGTGTGTGTGTGTGTGTGTGTGTGTGTGTGTGTGTGTGTGTGTGTGTGTGTGTGTGTGTGTGTGTGTGTGTGTGTGTGTGTGTGTGTGTGTGTGTGTGTGTGTGTGTGGTGTGTGTGTGTGTGTGTGTGTGTGTGTGTGTGTGTGTGTGTGTGTGTGTGTGTGTGTGTGTGTGTTGTGTGTGTGTGTGTGTGTGTGTGTGTGTGTGTGTGTGTGTGTGTGTGTGTGTGTGTGTGTGTGTGTGTGTGTGTGTGTGTGTGTGTGTGTGTGTGTGTGTGTGTGTGTGTGTGTGGCCTGGTTGCAGCTGAAGTATCTACGTCTAACGGGACCGAGAGCAACAGCCTGAGAATGAATCAGTCCATTGAGTCTCTCTCTCTCTCTCTCTCTCTTCCTCTCTCTTTCTCTCTCTCTCTCTTTCTCTCTCTCTCTCTCTCTCTCTTCCTCTCTCTCTCTCTCTCTCTCTCTCTCCACATCTTCTCTTCATTCGCCTCCAGATCTGTCCTGTCATGGAATATTTATAGCTCTCCTGGTCCAGCGTCACTGAATCCACACACTAACTGGCGGCTAAATATAGCCCCTCGCAGCCAGCATGCTTTCCCATCTGTCAGCAGCTCCCAAAAAACATCGTCCGCCAGGAAACTCGCCCGATTCGCTGCCGTTTTCACGCACAAACATTAACGAGCTGCTGTTTCAACCCTCGGGGGGGAAGGCCTGGATTCACGTCATGTGTACGCAGTGTAGATATGAGGCCACCGGCTCCTCCAGCAGAGCAACAGTACAATAGTAAATACAAAAGAAATGGAGAAATAAACAAATATTTACATATAAGGACACTTACAGCTGTCTGACAACTTTGATAAGTTAATTGATTAGTCAATTAACAGTTTGGTCATATGTCCAGAGACCTTTTTCTTCCACTGGATGAAAAAGAAAATAAATACATGAGGTTGAACTGATATTCTATGACACATAGGTGTGAGCAAGCTCTCTGATTGGTCAATAGGCGTGTTCGATTCCACGATCGAACAACGGTCGAATAGAACGTGCCTTTTCACAACAAGTCAGTATCCCTCCGCGTCTGAGAAAAACGGTATGCCGTTGGTCCTTTTCGAACTGGAACAAGAAAGCAGCGGAGATATTATATATATTTACGATATTGTTGATCACACGGATAGTCTGTGTTATAGAATCGCAATCGTACACTTGAGGCCGTTCTTGAACGTCATGATTGGTACGCCGACCGAGGTCCGTACGCCTGTACTGGACCTCGTGTCTGATTGCTTAAGTGAGAAATGTATATTTGCCATTTTATCGTCGCTAAAATTACCCCAACAGACTGTCTCCATCTTGTTCCCGTGTACACAAACCATGCCAGAGTTTCATTATTATACACAAAACAACACATTAGTTGGACTACCTATGTTGCAAATGAATTATCTTTTCAATTTCCACACGGCATCTATTGCAGTCTGTCCGTCCTGGAGAGGATCCTCCTCTGCTGCTCTCCCTGAGGGTTCTCCATGTTCCCTTAGACTGTGGGTTTCCTCTGGAAGTGTTTCCTTGTACGATGTGAGGGTCTGAGGACAGAGGGTCTGAGGACAGAGGGTCTAAGGACAGAGGGTCTAAGGACAGAGGGTCTGAGGACAGAGGGTCTGAGGACAGAGGGCTAAGGACAGATGGTTTGAGGACAGATGGTTTGAGGACAGAGGGTCTGAGGACAGAGGGCTAAGGACAGATGGTTTGAGGACAGAGGGTCTGAGGACAGAGGGTCTGAGGACAGAGGGCTAAGGACAGAGGGCTAAGGACAGAGGGTCTGAGGACAGAGGGTCTAAGGACAGAGGGTCTGAGGACAGAGGGTCTGAGGACAGAGGGTCTGAGGACAGATGGTCTGAGGACAGAGGGCTAAGGACAGATGGTTTGAGGACAGAGGGTCTGAGGACAGAGGGCTAAGGACAGATGGTTTGAGGACAGAGGGTCTGAGGACAGAGGGTCTGAGGACAGAGGGCTAAGGACAGAGGGCTAAGGACAGAGGGTCTGAGGACAGAGGGTCTGAGGACAGAGGGTCTGAGGACAGAGGGTCTGAGGATAGAGGGTCTGAGGACAGAGGGCTTGAGGACAGATGGTTTGAGGACAGATGGTTTGAGGACAGAGGGCTAAGGACAGATGGTTTGAGGACAGAGGGTCTGAGGACAGAGGGTCTGAGGACAGAGGGCTAAGGACAGAGGGCTAAGGACAGAGGGTCTGAGGACAGAGGGTCTAAGGACAGAGGGTCTGAGGACAGAGGGTCTGAGGACAGAGGGTCTGAGGACAGAGGGTTTGAGGACAGAGGGCTAAGGACAGATGGTTTGAGGACAGAGGGTCTGAGGACAGAGGGCTAAGGACAGATGGTTTGAGGACAGAGGGTCTGAGGACAGAGGGTCTGAGGACAGAGGGCTAAGGACAGAGGGCTAAGGACAGAGGGCTAAGGACAGAGGGCTAAGGACAGAGGGTCTGAGGACAGAGGGTCTAAGGACAGAGGGTCTGAGGACAGAAGGTCTGAGGACAGAGGGTCTGAGGACAGAGGGTGTCGTATTGTCATACTGATATTCTGTACAAACTGAAGTCCACTGAGACGAATGTGACATTGGGCTATAAATAAACATTGATTGATTGATTGGTGATGACGAAAGCACGAAGTAACGTATCAAAGGACTAACCGACCGAGACGGCTAAGAAGAGATAATAAAGTAGTATCTTATCCGTCTCGGTCGGTTAGTCCTTTGATAAGTCAATTGATTAATGAATTAATAGTTTGGTCATATGTTGAGAGCTTATTCTTCCACTGCACGACCTATATTTACAACACAAGACGAATGTTAGACGTGCATGAGATTCAGCAAGCAGGTAGACGCATATATCGGCCATTTCATCGTCACTAGAACTACCCCAAACAGACTTTCTCCATCTTTGTAATTCATGCTCAAACCTCTCCTCTCTTCTCACTACTTACCAACGTTGTGGACATTGCAAAAAACCCACACGGCATTTAGAGAGCGCTTAATTATAATCCGATGTACCGATGGCACCGATGGAGGTAGATACAGATGTGTTGCAGGTAAATCAATGCTTCCCGATAAAGGACTACATACATGCATGTGGTTCAAACGGTTTCGAGATGCTATTCCAGCAGGAAGAGCATCCGCAGTCTCTCATCTCGACGCTTCACAGAATCCCTTTCACGGCTCGAGGTGATGAGACGGCCTAATTGCCACCATCCTGTGCGTAATGGCCGACCTGAGGCTGTATTTTTTCAATTACCTCCTCCTCCTCCTCCTCCTCCTCCTCCTCCTCCTCCTCCTCCTCCTCCTCCTCATGTGCTGCTTACTTCACAATCAGAATACTTGAGTTAAAGAGAAATGTGGTTTTTATGAAAGTTGCTACACATACAGATGTGCAAAAAGGTTAGTCGTGCATGTGCTCGTTATGTAATCTACACTAATGCCCAAGTGGTCCCACGACATACAGGGTTCCCGCGAGGGCTTAAAAAGTCTTGCATTTCATCTGAATTTAAGGCCTTAAAACTTTACTAATAAATATGGGGAAGTTTAAGTTCCACCGTATTTAGTTGGAAAATATCCAATTTAGTGCTTGGTTGAAACCAGTGGAGGGAACGTGTTTGGAGCCCGCTGCACCTTTTGCTAATGTAGCGCTAGCTAGTGCAGCGTTAGCTAGTGCAGCGTTAGCTAGTGCAGCGTTAGCTAGTGCAGCGTTAGCTCGTGCAGCGTTAGCTCGTGCAGCGTTAGCTCGTGCAGCGTGTGCTAGTGCAGCGTTAGATCGTGCTAGTGCAGCGTTAGCTAGTGCTAGTGCAGCGTTAGCTAGTGTTAGTGCAGCGTTAGCTAGTGCTAGTGCAGCGTTAGCTAGTGCAGCGTTTGCTAGTGCAGCGTTAGCTAATGCTAGTGCAGTGTTAGCTAATGCTAGTGCAGTGTTAGCTAATGCTAGTGCATCGTTTGCTAGTGCTGCTCTAGCTAGTGCTGCGTTAGCTAGTGCAGCGTTAGCTAGTGTTAGTGCAGCGTTAGCTAGTGCAGCGTTTGCTAATGCAGCGTTAGCTAATGCTAGTGCAGCGTTTGCTAATGCAGCGTTAGCTAATGCTAGTGCAGCGTTTGCTAGTGCAGCGTTAGCTAATGCTAGTGCAGCGTTAGCTAATGCTAGTGCAGCGTTTGCTAGTGCAGCGTTAGCTAATGCTAGTGCATCGTTTGCTAGTGCTGCTCTAGCTAGTGCTGCATTAGCTAGTGCAGCGTTAGCTAGTGTTAGTGCAGCGTTAGCTAGTGCTAGTGCAGCGTTAGCTAGTGCTGCGTTTGCTAGTGCAGCGTTAGCTAATGCTAGTGCAGCGTTAGCTAATGCTAGTGCAGCGTTAGCTAATGCTAGTGCATCGTTTGCTAGTGCTGCGTTAGCTAGTGCTAGTGCAGCGTTATCTCAGAAGATAACCAGAAGACGTGCACACACACACACCCACACACCCACACACACACACACACACACACACACACACCCCCCCCCTCATTTCTCATTAATAACTGGAATCGTGGCTATTCGACGAGCCCTGGAAATCCTTTTAATGAAGGTAAAAAATGAGGTTGCGGCGCTAACCGAGTCATTATTATCCGGGTGTTACAGGAAGTTCCTGCAGGGTTTCTAGAAGAGCTGTGGAATGGAAAAATAATGTTTTAACTTCTGGTTTAATCGATTCCCCGTTTTGTGTATAAAGCCATCAAGTGTCTTTGAAACCAAAAATAATCGCTCTTTATGATATAAAACTCAAAATAGACATGTTTTAATTAAACATTACCTTAAGCATCTATTAATTATTAAAATATTAGATTTGTGTTAATTGATTTATTAACCGCTGCAGCTCTAAAGCATATCATGGATGGCTTTACAAAACACAAATATAACCATTACAACATGTTTACAAGATATGCAACTCTTAAAAAGAAAACGGAGGGGATTACTTACACACACACATCTGCATTTAATTTGGAAGGAGTGTGAGGAAGAGGAAGGAGTGTGAGGAAGAGGAAGGAGTGTGAGGAAGAGGAAGGAGTGGGAGGAAGAGGAAGGAGTGTGAGGAAGGAAGGAGTGGGAGGAAGAGGAAGGAGTGGGAGGAAGAGGAAGGAGTGTGAGGAAGAGGAAGGAGAGGGAGGAAGGAAGGAGTGGGAGGAAGGAAGGAGTGGGAGGAAGAGGAAGGAGTGGGAGGAAGAGGAAGGAGTGTGAGGAAGAGGAGGAGTGTGAGGAAGAGGAAGGAGTGTGAGGAAGAGGAAGAGGAAGGAGTGTGAGGAAGAGGAAGAGGAAGGAGTGTGAGGAAGAGGAAGGAGTGTGAGGAAGAGGAAGGAGTGTGAGGAAGAGGAAGGAGTGTGAGGAGAGGAAGGAGTGGGAGGAAGAGGAAGGAGTGGGAGGAAGAGGAAGAGGAAGGAGTGTGAGGAAGAGGAGGAGTGTGAGGAAGAGGAAGGAGTGTGAGGAAGAGGAAGGAGTGTGAGGAAGAGGAAGGAGTGGGAGGAGAGGAAGGAGTGTGAGGAAAAGGAAGGAGTGTGAGGAAGAGGAAGGAGTGTGAGGAAGAGGAAGAGGAAGGAGTGTGAGGAAGAGGAAGGAGTGTGAGGAAGAGGAAGAGGAAGGAGTGTGAGGAAGAGAAAGGAGTGGGAGGAAGAGGAAGGAGTGGGAGGAAGAGGAAGGAGTGGGAGGAAGAGGAAGGAGTGGGAGGAAGAGGAAGAGGAAGGAGTGTGAGGAAGAGGAAGGAGTGTGAGGAGAGGAAGGAGTGGGAGGAAGAGGAAGGAGTGGGAGGAGAGGAAGAGGAAGGAGTGTGAGGAAGAGGAGGAGTGTGAGGAAGAGGAAGGAGTGTGAGGAAGAGGAAGGAGTGTGAGGAAGAGGAAGGAGTGGGAGGAAGAGGAGAGGAAGGAGTGTGAGGAAGAGGAAGGAGTGTGAGGAGAGGAGGAGTGTGAGGAAAAGGAAGGAGTGTGAGGAAGAGGAAGGAGTGTGAGGAAGAGGAAGGAGTGTGAGGAAGAGGAAGGAGTGTGAGGAAGAGGAAGGAGTGTGAGGAAAGGAGGAGTGTGAGGAAGAGGAAGGAGTGGGAGGAAGGAAGGAGTGGGAGGAAGGAAGGAGTGGGAGGAAGAGGAAGGAGTGGGAGGAGAGGAAGGAGTGGGAGGAAGAGGAAGGAGTGGGAGGAAGAGGAAGGAGTGGGAGGAAGAGGAAGGAGTGGGAGGAAGAGGAAGGAGTGTGAGGAAGAGGAAGGAGTGTGAGGAAGAGGAAGAGGAAGGAGTGTGAGGAAGAGGAAGGAGTGTGAGGAAGAGGAGAGGAGTGTGAGGAAGAGGAAGGAGTGTGAGGAAGAGGAAGGAGTGTGAGGAAGAGGAGGAGTGGGAGGAAGAGGAGGAGTGGGAGGAGAGGAAGAGGAAGAGGAGAGGAGTGTGAGGAGAGGAAGGAGTGTGAGGAAGAGGAAGGAGTGTGAGGAAGAGGAGAGAGGAAGGAGGTGTGAGGAAGAGGAAGGAGTGGGAGGAGAGGAGGAGTGTGAGGAAGAGGAAGGAGTGGAGGAGAGGAGGAGTGGAGGAGAGGAGAGGAGGAGTGTGAGGAAGAGGAAGAGGAAGGAGTGTGAGGAGAGAGAGGAGTGGGAGGAAGAGGAAGGAAGAGGAGAGGAGGAGTGGGAGGAGAGGAAGAGGAAGGAGTGGGAGGAAGAGGAAGGAGTGGGAGGAGAGGAAGGAGTGGGAGGAAGAGGAGAGGAGGAGTGTGAGGAAGAGGAAGGAGTGTGAGGAAGAGGAAGGAGTGTGAGGAAGAGGAGAGAGGAAGGAGTGTGAGGAAGAGGAAGGAGTGGGAGGAGAGGAAGGAGTGGGAGGAGAGGAGGAGTGGGAGGAGAGGAAGAGGAAGGAGTGTGAGGAAGAGGAAGGAGTGGGAGGAGAGGAGGAGTGTGAGGAAAGGAAGGAGTGTGAGGAGAGAGGAAGGAGTGTGAGGAAGAGGAAGGAGGTGTGAGGAAAGAGGAAGGAGTGTGAGGAAGAGGAGGAGTGTGAGGAAGAGGAAGGAGTGTGAGGAGAGGAGGAGGAGTGGGAGGAAGGAGTGGGAGGAAGAGGAAGGAGTGGGAGGAGAGGAGGAGTGGGAGGAGAGGAGAGGAGTGGGAGGAAGAGGAAGGAGTGTGAGGAAGAGGGAAGGAGTGTGAGGAGAGAGGAGGAGTGTGAGGAGAGGAAGGAGTGTGAGGAAGAGGAAGGAGTGTGAGGAGAGGAAGAGGAAGGAGTGTGAGGAGAGGAAGGAGTGTGAGGAAGAGGAAGGAGTGTGAGGAAGAGGAAGAGGAAGGAGTGGGAGGAAGAGGAAGGAGTGGGAGGAGAGGAGGAGTGGGAGGAAGGGGAAGGAGTGGGAGGAGAGGAGGAGTGTGAGGAAGAGGAGGAGTGTGAGGAGAGGAAGGAGTGGGAGGAGAGGAAGGAGTGTGAGGAGAGGAAGGAGTGGGAGGAGGGAGGAAGAGGAGGAGTGGGAGGAGAGGAGGAGTGGGAGGAAGAGGAAGGAGTGGGAGGAAGAGGAGGGAGTGTGAGGAGAGAGGGAGGAGTGTGAGGAGAGGGAGGAGTGTGAGGAGAGAGGAAGGAGTGGGAGGAAGAGGAAGGAGTGGGAGGAGAGGAGGAGTGTGAGGAAGAGGAGGAGTGTGAGGAAGAGGAGGAGTGTGAGGAAGAGGAGAGGAGTGTGAGGAAGAGGAAGGAGTGTGAGGAAGAAGAAGGAGGAAGAGGAAGAAGTGTGAGGAAGAAGTGTGAGGAAGAGGAAGGAGTGTGAGGAAGAGGAAGGAGTGTGAGGAAGAGGAAGGAGTGTGAGGAAGAGGAAGGAGTGGGAGGAAGAGGAAGGAGTGTGAGGAAGAGGAAGGAGTGTGAGGAAGAGGAAGGAGTGTGAGGAAGAGGAAGGAGTGTGAGGAAGAGGAAGGAGTGGGAGGAAGAGGAAGGCGTGGGAGGAAGAGGAAGGCGTGTGAGGAAGAGGTAGGCGTGTGAGGAAGAGGAAGAGCTGTTGCCGGGTTAGAGTTCAGACGTATTGAGCATCACAGACAGGACTCCACATGCATGTCCACACACACACACACACACACACACACACACACACACACACACACACACACACATCTGCATCTAATTTGAATATTGGCTTTCAACAAAGCTCAGGGAAACGGTTTTTATGCACTGGAAATTAGCCGAGTTTGAGTCGTGAAGAAGGGAGAACTCGATCATCGCAGGGCGAGTCGTGAAGAAGGGAGAACTCGATCATCGCAGGGCGAGTCGTGAAGAAGGGAGAACTCGATCATCGCAGGGCGAGTCGTGAAGAAGGGAGAACTCGATCATCGCAGGGCGAGTCGTGAAGAAGGGAGAACTCGATCATCGCAGGTTTGAGTCGTGAAGAAGGGAGAACTCGATCATCGCAGGGCGAGTCGTGAAGAAGGGAGAACTCGATCATCGCAGGGCGAGTCGTGAAGAAGGGAGAACTCGATCATCGCAGGTTTGAGTCGTGAAGAAGGGAGAACTCGATCATCGCAGGTTTGAGTCGTGAAGAAGGGAGAACTCGATCATCGCAGGGCGAGTCGTGAAGAAGGGAGAACTCGATCATCGCAGGTTTGAGTCGTGAAGAAGGGAGAACTCGATCATCGCAGGGCGAGTCGTGAAGAAGGGAGAACTCGATCATCGCAGGTTTGAGTCGTGAAGAAGGGAGAACTCGATCATCGCAGGTTTGAGTCGTGAAGAAGGGAGAACTCGATCATCGCAGGGCGAGTCGTGAAGAAGGGAGAACTCGATCATCGCAGGTTTGAGTCGTGAAGAAGGGAGAACTCGATCATCGCAGGTTTGAGTCGTGAAGAAGGGAGAACTCGATCATCGCAGGTTTGAGTCGTGAAGAAGGGAGAACTCGATCATCGCAGGTTTGAGTCGTGAAGAAGGGAGAACTCGATCATCGCAGGTTTGAGTCGTGAAGAAGGGAGAACTCGATCATCGCAGGGCGAGTCGTGAAGAAGGGAGAACTCGATCATCGCAGGGCGAGTCGTGAAGAAGGGAGAACTCGATCATCGCAGGTTTGAGTCGTGAAGAAGGGAGAACTCGATCATCGCAGGTTTGAGTCGTGAAGAAGGGAGAACTCGATCATCGCAGGTTTGAGTCGTGAAGAAGGGAGAACTCGATCATCGCAGGGCGAGTCGTGAAGAAGGGAGAACTCGATCATCGCAGGTTTGAGTCGTGAAGAAGGGAGAACTCGATCATCGCAGGTTTGAGTCGTGAAGAAGGGAGAACTCGATCATCGCAGGTTTGAGTCGTGAAGAAGGGAGAACTCGATCATCGCAGGTTTGAGTCGTGAAGAAGGGAGAACTCGATCATCGCAGGACGAGTCGTGAAGAAGGGAGAACTCGATCATCGCAGGGCGAGTCGTGAAGAAGGGAGAACTCGATCATCGCAGGTTTGAGTCGTGAAGAAGGGAGAACTCGATCATCGCAGGTTTGAGTCGTGAAGAAGGGAGAACTCGATCATCGCAGGTTTGAGTCGTGAAGAAGGGAGAACTCGATCATCGCAGGTTTGAGTCGTGAAGAAGGGAGAACTCGATCATCGCAGGGCGAGTCGTGAAGAAGGGAGAACTCGATCATCGCAGGTTTGAGTCGTGAAGAAGGGAGAACTCGATCATCGCAGGGCGAGTCGTGAAGAAGGGAGAACTCGATCATCGCAGGTTTGAGTCGTGAAGAAGGGAGAACTCGATCATCGCAGGTTTGAGTCGTGAAGAAGGGAGAACTCGATCATCGCAGGTTTGAGTCGTGAAGAAGGGAGAACTCGATCATCGCAGGTTTGAGTCGTGAAGAAGGGAGAACTCGATCATCGCAGGTTTGAGTCGTGAAGAAGGGAGAACTCGATCATCGCAGGGCGAGTCGTGAAGAAGGGAGAACTCGATCATCGCAGGTTTGAGTCGTGAAGAAGGGAGAACTCGATCATCGCAGGTTTGAGTCGTGAAGAAGGGAGAACTCGATCATCGCAGGGCGAGTCGTGAAGAAGGGAGAACTCGATCATCGCAGGGCGAGTCGTGAAGAAGGGAGAACTCGATCATCGCAGGTTTGAGTCGTGAAGAAGGGAGAACTCGATCATCGCAGGTTTGAGTCGTGAAGAAGGGAGAACTCGATCATCGCAGGTTTGAGTCGTGAAGAAGGGAGAACTCGATCATCGCAGGTTTGAGTCGTGAAGAAGGGAGAACTCGATCATCGCAGGTTTGAGTCGTGAAGAAGGGAGAACTCGATCATCGCAGGTTTGAGTCGTGAAGAAGGGAGAACTCGATCATCGCAGGTTTGAGTCGTGAAGAAGGGAGAACTCGATCATCGCAGGTTTGAGTCGTGAAGAAGGGAGAACTCGATCATCGCAGGTTTGAGTCGTGAAGAAGGGAGAACTCGATCATCGCAGGGCGAGTCGTGAAGAAGGGAGAACTCGATCATCGCAGGGCGAGGATTACTTTCCGTACTTTTTTCTGTCAAAGCTCCGATTTCTGATAACTGCTTATAAGTAAAACCATCCTACGGCCACATTTCAACGAATTAATAAACTACCGAAATATTGTAATTTCCCGTTTGTTCGACTGTTACACACCGGCAGGGTTGTCCCTCACCATATCAACGACGCCTCGGTTACGAAGCCTCCCTCTCCCACTAACGAAGCCTCTCTCTCCTCTCTCCCCCGCAGGCCCTGGATGGCTTCTTCTTCGTGGTGAACATGGAGGGCAACATCGTGTTCGTGTCGGAGAACGTGACGCAGTATCTGCGCTACAACCAGGAGGAGCTGATGAACACCAGCGTGTACAGCGTGCTGCACGTCGGGGACCACGCCGAGTTCATCAAGAACCTGCTGCCCAAGTCCCTGGGTCAGAACCACGGCTTTATTGTCCTTTAGCCTGAAGGTCAGGGGGTCGAACGCTATTTCATCGAGGGCCACTTTCGCATCAAGGCTGCACTCAAAGGATATAAATATATCATATATTTAAAATAATGTATTATATTACATTATTGCCTCTGAATTGGATTATTATGGGATAGGGTAATAACTTTATTAACTCCATCTGAAAGCAGAAGTCCAGGGCAAATAATTGCAAATCTCTTCAGTGTGCATGTCAGAAAACAAGATGCATTGTGGGACATGTAGTTTAGTGGCATGTAACCGTATAATAAACATTATATTCTTTGCTAGCTCTTGAGGGGCCACATGACATGAAGTCGCGGCCCGGATTGGGCCCCCGGGCCTTACGTTTGACCCCCTGCTTTAGGTGTTCCCTCCGTCAGTCTGTCTCCACTCTATTTCTGACACCCTCACCTCTCGTCTCTCACCCTCACCTCTCGTCTCACACCCTCACCTCTCGTCTCTCACCCTCACCTCTCGTCTCACACCCTCACCTCTCGTCTCTCACCTCTCGTCTCACACCCTCACCTCTCGTCTCACACCCTCACCTCTCGTCTCTCACCCTCACCTCTCGTCTCACACCCTCACCTCTCGTCTCTCACCTCTCGTCTCTCACCTCTCGTCTCACACCCTCACCTCTCGTCTCTCACCCTCACCTCTCGTCTCACACCCTCACCCCTCACCTCTCGTCTCACACCCTCACCCCTCACCTCTCGTCTCTCACCCTCACCTCTCGTCTCTCACCCTCACCTCTCGTCTCACACCCTCACCTCTCGTCTCACACCCTCACCTCTCGTCTCACACCCTCACCTCTCGTCTCACACCCTCACCTCTCGTCTCACACCCTCACCTCTCGTCTCACACCCTCACCTCTCGTCTCACACCCTCACCTCTCGTCTCTCACCCTCACCTCTTCGTCACTAGTCCAGACGTACCATTGATTAAACTACTGAAACGTGCACCTGGAGGATGTGGTGAACCTGTGTCTCCGTCTTCTCTGTCTTCCTCGCTCTTGTCCTCGACACACACCTCTCTTCTTCTCACATTACAAATCTGTTTGATAAAAACACTTCATCTTCCCTTCCTCTACCTCCTTTCCTCGTCCTCTTATCTCCTCTCCCCTCCCTCCCTCGTCTCCTTTCCTCTCCCAATTATCTTCTCTTCTCTTCTTTCCTCTGCTCTCCTCTACTTTCTCAATCCTCTCTCCCATCCTCCTCTCAGCTTGTCTTCTACCTCCTTCCCTCGTCTGCTCGTCCTCATCTCCTCTCCTCGTCCTCATCTCCTCTCTACCTCCTTCCCTCGTCTCCTCTCCTCGTCCTCGTCTCCTCGTCCTCATCTCCTCTCCTGATCTCCTCTCCTCCCCCCTTCCTCTGGATTGAGGTCTGCTTCCACCATCTGCCTCTCTGCTCCTCCTGAACGATCATCAGTGTCCCAGATTCTGTGTGTGTGTGTGTGTGTGTGTGTGCGTCTGTACTCTACCCGGCAACAGCTCCTCCTTCCTCTTCCTCACACTCCTTCCTCTTCCTCACACTCCTTCCTCGTCCTCTTCCTCCCACTCCTTCCTCTTCCTCCCACTCCTTCCTCTTCCTCCCACTCCTTCCTCTTCCTCACACTCCTCCCTCTTCCTCACACTCCTCCCTCTTCCTCACACTCCTTCCTCTTCCTCCCACTCCTTCCTCTTCCTCGCACTCCTCCCTCTTCCTCACACTCCTTCCTCTTCCTCACACTCCTTCCTCTTCCTCACACTCCTTCCTCTTCCTCCCACTCCTTCCTATTCATCACACTCCTTCCTCTTCCTTCCTCTTCCTCACACTCCTTCCTCTTCCTCACACTCCTTCCTCTTCCTCCCACTCCTTCCTCTTCCTCACACTCCTTCCTCTTCCTCTTCCTCACACTCCTTCCTCTTCCTCTTCCTCACACTCCTTCCTCTTCCTCACACTCCTTCCTCTTCCTCACACTCCTTCCTCTTCCTCACACTCCTTCCCCTTCCTCACACTCCTTCCTCTTCCTCTTCCTCACACTCCTTCCTCTTCCTCACACTCCTTCCTCCCACTCCTTCCTCTTCCTCACACTCCTTCCTCTTCCTCTTCCTCCCACTCCTTCCTCTACCTCACACTCCTTCCTCTTCCTCCCACTCCTTCCTCTTCCTCACACTCCTTCCTCTTCCTCCCACTCCTTCCTCTTCCTCCCACTCCTTCCTCTTCCTCACACTCCTTCCTCTTCCTCACACTCCTTCCTTCCTCTTCTTCCCACTCCTTCCTCTTCCTCACACTCCTTCCTCTTCCTCACACTCCTTCCTCTTCCTTCCTCTTCCTCACACTCCTTCCTCTTCCTTCCTCCCACTCCTTCCTCTTCCTTCCTCACACTCCTTCCTCTTCTTTCCTCTTCCTCACACTGCTTCCTCTTCCTCACACTCCTTCCTCTTCCTTCCTCTTCCTCACACTCCTTCCTCTTCCTTCCTCTTCCTCCCACTCCTTCCTCTTCCTCCCACTCCTTCCTCTTGTGTCTGACGGTGTGCTTCATAAATCCTCGTGCCTCAGCGTCTCATGTGAAATGTCCCCCCCCCCTGCAGTGAACGGCGTCCCGTGGTCCAGCGAGGGTCCCAGGAGGAACAGCCACACCTTTAACTGCCGGATGCTGGTGAATCCTCACAGCGAGACCTCGGAGGAATCGCAGGAGCACGAGCCGCAGACGCAGAAGTACGAAACCATGCAGTGCTTCGCCGTGTCCGAGCCCAAGTCCATGAAAGAGGAGGGAGACGGTACGAAGACACTCTCATTCACGTCATATGCATCATGGTGTTCAACACTGATAACCGAGAGCAGGGGTCTCCAACCTTTCTTCGTCTGAGAGCTGGGTGTAATATTATTACTTTTGTCGGTAACGGAGTAGTGTAACGCTTTTATAATTCAGTAATCAGACGAGAGGTTTCCGCCGCAGGTTTGTATACATGTCGGCCTATGTCATCTGCGCGACCACATCTCCACGTGCGGTGCTGCATAAACATGGCTGAGTCTTCTCATCTGGAAACTCCCTCAACACGCCGCTCGCTCTCTTCTCTTGATCGCCCTCTCGCGGGTGAACAGTTCAATGTCCCGCTTCATTGTAGGAATTCTGCCACTTTAGTTTGACCATCTCTGTTACTAAGTTATGGAACACTAAATAAATAAGTAATTAGATACCTTACCGTCACTGCGCTCATAAAAAATGATAAGAATAATGCGTCTTGAACTGGTTTCATGAATTAGTGTCTGGACGTTTCACAGTTAGCTTGTTGTGCTAGCTGGTAGCCTATTTTAGAGCATATACAAAGAAAGACTTGTGTTATGTCTTCCTTAATGCGATAGTAATTGGGCAAGTGGAGTCTCGCAGAGGCAAAACTGTGGCGCGCTTACACTGTAGGTGCGCCGCAGTCTGCGTGATCTGCCTGCAGGGAGGGGCGGGCCGGCCCTGCGAGTAAAGTAACGAAGTACCGTAGTTTTCGGACTATAAGCCGCGACTTTTTCCCCCATTTGTTTGTGTACCGCTAACTGCCACTAGGGGACCTCCTGAATCTATGGATTTTGCAGGTAAAATTAACCACCTTTAACACTACGGGCTCTAGGACCGGTCCGCGCCCGCCACCTTTAAGCGGCGGGCTCCAGCAGGAAAAGCTGGAGGCCGGAAAAGAGCGAGACGGGTAGCGCGCCAAAGTAGAAGTGGAACCGAGAGACGGAACGAGAGCGAGGCAGACGGACAGTTTAGCTGCTGCGGCTCATATGACGGTGCGCTTTATAGTCCGGAAAGTACGGTAGTGTAATATATTACTTTTTTTTAGTAACGACCCCATCTCTGTCTGAGAGCTACTTTGAAAAAATGAAAGTGGTCAAGAGCTACTTCCATCACATCGCTTATTTAATTAAGCTACTTTTGTACACGTGTAGAAACTAAGCTTATCAAACATCTTAACTTCACATCAAGGTCCAAGAAAACGACAATGTCTCGCGTATTATCATGGCCCACATAGTAAACCTTAATCACCACCGTACAAGCATCTTATGGCACATGTGCAAAATAATAATAATGTCCACAGTTCGTGAGATGACTGGCGCTGCACCAGAGCGGGGTCTGCTGGACCCACTTAGGTTCCCTCTAATAGAGTCACTTAAATGCTCATCCGTCAGTCTTGTTCTGTATTTAGATTTCATGACTGCTTCACAAAGCAGAGCCAAATAAAGCAGACGTGTTCAGTGCTGCTTGTTGAATGCTCTTAGAGTTGTCTGGGTCGACAAGGCTCCAGAAATGTTGGGAGTTTTGCTGAGACTTAATAACCTCCATCTCCACTGGATTGACACTGAACAGTTCAGCCATCTTCTTCTTTTCCTTCGTCTTGACATGAAATTATAAACCATAATAAATCAATTGTATAAAACTAATACTTCTGCAGTCTAGCTACAGCTTCTAGCAACGGAGTATTTACAACGGCATATAACAACTAAAATAGTGCATTGTGGGTGCTCACTCACATTCTCTGTCTCACTGTTACATACATCCCATGAATGTATGAGATTAAATTAGCTTCATTATATCTCAGTGATTAAGTGAATAATAAAGTTTCCATCGGGTTACTGTCAGCCTGTCACTCATTTTCAGGAGGGGGCGGGGTTTGAGGAACGGGGGGGGGGCTTGGAGGAGGGGGCGTGGCTTGGAGGGGCGGGGCTTGGAGGAACGGGCGGGGCTTGGAGGAACGGGCGAGGCTTGGAGGAACGGGCGGGGCTTGGAGGAACATGCGAGGCTTGGAGGAACAAGGCGAGGCTTGGAGGAACAAGGCGGGGCTTGGAGGAACAAGGCGGGGCTTGGAGGAACAAGGCGGGGCTTGGATGAACGGGGCGGGGCTTGGAGGAACGGGGCGGGGCTTGGAGGAACGGGGCGGGGCTTGGAGGAACGGGGCGGGGCTTGGAGGAACGGGCGGGGCTTGGATGAACGGGGCGGGGCTTGGAGGAACGGAGAGGAGACGGTGATCGCGGAAGCTTTCCTCCTGCCTTCATAAACTTTACACACGTATTTATCAGCTGAAGATAGCAAGAGGACATTCATACTCTGCAATCCAAGACTTGATTAAATCCACCAAAAACCTGACATGGTGCTCACGCGATTTAAAACATGAATCCATGTGTGTCTGAGCCTCAGCGACACGGACTGATTCAGGCTCATTTATTGTAGTCGGATTTTTTCTACACAGTCTGAACCGCGAGCGGCGAGCTACTGAAAGGCTGCGTGTTGGAGAACCCTGACCTAGAGGGGTGAAGAGATGTTGTATTGCTGTCTTTTCCCCCGAATGCAGCATCTCCCTGGTCCAATGGGATTCCTCCAAATAATGTCAACATTTATGATACACCTTTAGTTCAGCAGGATAATCTCCACATATTAACACCACTTTATGATTTCTGAGGTAAAAAGCTACATTTGGGCTATAAAGGAACCACAGATCGGTCACATGACTTCACGTCACCACCGCTAAGCTAAAGGAGGCTAATGTTGAGCTATAAAGGAACTACAGCACGGTCACATGACTTCACGTCACCACCGCTAAGCTAAAGGAGGCTAATGTTGAGCTATAAAGGAACTACAGCACGGTCACATGACTTCACGTCACCACCGCTAAGCTAAAGGTGGCTAATGTTGGGCTATAAAGGAACTACAGCACGGTCACATGACTTCACGTCACCACCGCTAAGCTAAAGGACGCTAATGTTGAGCTATAAAGGAACCACAGCACGGTCACATGACTTCACGTCACCACCGCTAAGCTAAAGTTGGCTAATGTTGGGCTATAAAGGAACTACAGCACGGTCACATGACTTCACGTCACCACCGCTAAGCTAAAGGTGGCTAATGTTGGGCTATAAAGGAACTACAGCACGGTCACATGACTTCACGTCACCACCGCTAAGCTAAAGGTGGCTAATGTTGGGCTATAAAGGAACTACAGCACGGTCACATGACTTCACGTAACCAGCGCTAAGCTAAAGGAGGCTAATGTTGGGCTATAAAGGAACGACAGCACGGTCACATGACTTCACGTCACCAGCGCTAAGCAAAAGGAGGCTAATGTTGAGCTATAAAGGAACTACAGCACGGTCACATGACTTCACGTCACCACCGCTAAGCTAAAGGAGGCTAATGTTGGGCTATAAAGGAACGACAGCACGGTCACATGACTTCACGTCACCAGCGCTAAGCAAAAGGAGGCTAATGTTGAGCTATAAAGGAACCACAGCACGGTCACATGACTTCACGTCACCACCGCTAAGCTAAAGGTGGCTAATGTTGGGCTATAAAGGAACTACAGCACGGTCACATGACTTCACGTCACCACCGCTAAGCTAAAGGAGGCTAATGTTGGGCTATAAAGGAACTACAGCACGGTCACATGACTTCACGTCACCACCGCTAAGCTAAAGGAGGCTAATGTTGGGCTATAAAGGAACTACAGCTCGGTCACATGACTTCACGTCACCACCGCTAAGCTAAAGGAGGCTAATGTTGGGCTATAAAGGAACTACAGCACGGTCACATGACTTCACGTCACCACCGCTAAGCTAAAGGAGGCTAATGTTGGGCTATAAAGGAACTACAGCTCGGTCACATGACTTCACGTCACCAGCGCTAAGCTAAAGGAGGCTAATGTTGGGCTATAAAGGAACTACAGCACGGTCACATGACTTCACGTCACCACCGCTAAGCTGAAGGAGGCTAATGTTGGGCTATAAAGGAACTACAGCTCGGTCACATGACTTCACGTCACCACCGCTAAGCTAAAGGAGGCTAATGTTGGGCTATAAAGGAACTACAGCACGGTCACATGACTTCACGTCACCACCGCTAAGCTAAAGGAGGCTAATGTTGGGCTATAAAGGAACTACAGCACGGTCACATGACTTCACGTCACCACCGCTAAGCTAAAGGAGGCTAATGTTGGGCTATAAAGGAACTACAGCTCGGTCACATGACTTCACGTCACCACGCTAAGCTAAAGGAGGCTAATGTTGGGCTATAAAGGAACTACAGCACGGTCACATGACTTCACGTCACCACCGCTAAGCTGAAGGAGGCTAATGTTGGGCTATAAAGGAACTACAGCTCGGTCACATGACTTCACGTCACCACCGCTAAGCTAAAGGAGGCTAATGTTGGGCTATAAAGGAACTACAGCACGGTCACATGACTTCACGTCACCACCGCTAAGCTAAAGGAGGCTAATGTTGGGCTATAAAGGAACTACAGCTCGGTCACATGACTTCACGTCACCAGCGCTAAGCTAAAGGAGGCTAATGTTGGGCTATAAAGGAACTACAGCTCGGTCACATGACTTCACGTCACCACCGCTAAGCTAAAGGAGGCTAATGTTGGGCTATAAAGGAACTACAGCTCGGTCACATGACTTCACGTCACCACCGCTAAGCTAAAGGAGGCTAATGTTGGGCTATAAAGGAACTACAGCACGGTCACATGACTTCACGTCACCACCGCTAAGCTAAAGGAGGCTAATGTTGGGCTATAAAGGAACTACAGCTCGGTCACATGACTTCACGTCACCAGCGCTAAGCTAAAGGAGGCTAATGTTGGGCTATAAAGGAACTACAGCTCGGTCACATGACTTCACGTCACCAGCGCTAAGCTAAAGGAGGCTAATGTTGGGCTATAAAGGAACTACAGCTCGGTCACATGACTTCACGTCACCAGCGCTAAGCTAAAGGAGGCTAATGTTGGGCTATAAAGGAACTACAGCACGGTCACATGACTTCACGTCACCAGCGCTAAGCTAAAGGAGGCTAATGTTGGGCTATAAAGGAACTACAGCACGGTCACATGACTTCACGTCACCACCGCTAAGCTAAAGGTGGCTAATGTTGAGCTATAAAGGAACTACAGCACGGTCACATGACTTCACGTCACCACCGCTAAGCTAAAGGTGGCTAATGTTGGGCTATAAAGGAACTACAGCATGGTCACATGACTTCACGTCACCACCGCTAAGCTAAAGGAGGCTAATGTTGGGCTATAAAGGAACTACAGCTCGGTCACATGACTTCACGTCACCACCGCTAAGCTAAAGGAGGCTAATGTTGGGCTATAAAGGAACTACAGCACGGTCACATGACTTCACGTCACCACCGCTAAGCTAAAGGAGGCTAATGTTGGGCTATTAAGGAACTACAGCACGGTCACATGACTTCACGTCACCACCGCTAAGCTAAAGGAGGCTAATGTTGGGCTATAAAGGAACTACAGCACGGTCACATGACTTCACGTCACCACCGCTAAGCTAAAGGTGGCTAATGTTGGGCTATATAGGAACTACAGCACGGTCACATGAGCACCGCTAAGCTAAAGGTGGCTAATGTTGGGCTATATAGGAACTACAGCACGGTCACATGACTTCACGTCACCACCGCTAAGCTAAAGGAGGCTAATGTTGGGCTATATAGGAACTACAGCACGGTCACATGACTTCACGTCACCACCGCTAAGCTAAAGGTGGCTAATGTTGGGCTATAAAGGAACTACAGCACGGTCACATGACTTCACGTCTCCATCGCTAAGCTAAAGGTGGCTAATGTTGGGCTATATAGGAACTACAGCACGGTCACATGAGACCGCTAAGCTAAAGGTGGCTAATGTTGGGCTATATAGGAACTACAGCACGGTCACATGACTTCACGTCACCACCGCTAAGCTAAAGGAGGCTAATGTTGGGCTATATAGGAACTACAGCACGGTCACATGACTTCACGTCACCACCGCTAAGCTAAAGGTGGCTAATGTTGGGCTATAAAGGAACTACAGCACGGTCACATGACTTCACGTCTCCATCGCTAAGCTAAAGGTGGCTAATGTTGGGCTATATAGGAACTACAGCACGGTCACATGAGACCCGCTAAGCTAAAGGAGGCTAATGTTGGGCTATATAGGAACTACAGCACGGTCACATGACTTCACGTCTCCACCGCTAAGCTAAAGGAGGCTAATGTTGGGCTATATAGGAACTACAGCACGGTCACATGACTTCACGTCACCACCGCTAAGCTAAAGGTGGCTAATGTTGGGCTATAAAGGAACCACAGCACGGTCACATGACTTCACGTCTCCATCGCTAAGCTAAAGGTGGCTAATGTTGGGCTATATAGGAACTACAGCACGGTCACATGAGACCGCTAAGCTAAAGGAGGCTAATGTTGGGCTATATAGGAACTACAGCACGGTCACATGACTTCACGTCACCACCGCTAAGCTAAAGGTGGCTAATGTTGGGCTATATAGGAACTACAGCACGGTCACATGTCAGCACCCGCTAAGCTAAAGGTGGCTAATGTTGGGCTATATAGGAACTACAGCACGGTCACATGACTTCACGTCACCACCGCTAAGCTAAAGGAGGCTAATGTTGGGCTATATAGGAACTACAGCACGGTCACATGACTTCACGTCACCACCGCTAAGCTAAAGGTGGCTAATGTTGGGCTATAAAGGAACTACAGCACGGTCACATGACTTCACGTCTCCATCGCTAAGCTAAAGGTGGCTAATGTTGGGCTATATAGGAACTACAGCACGGTCACATGAGACCCGCTAAGCTAAAGGTGGCTAATGTTGGGCTATATAGGAACTACAGCACGGTCACATGACTTCACGTCACCACCGCTAAGCTAAAGGAGGCTAATGTTGGGCTATATAGGAACTACAGCACGGTCACATGACTTCACGTCACCACCGCTAAGCTAAAGGTGGCTAATGTTGGGCTATAAAGGAACTACAGCACGGTCACATGACTTCACGTCTCCATCGCTAAGCTAAAGGTGGCTAATGTTGGGCTATATAGGAACTACAGCACGGTCACATGAGACCGCTAAGCTAAAGGAGGCTAATGTTGGGCTATATAGGAACTACAGCACGGTCACATGACTTCACGTCTCCACCGCTAAGCTAAAGGAGGCTAATGTTGGGCTATATAGGAACTACAGCACGGTCACATGACTTCACGTCACCACCGCTAAGCTAAAGGTGGCTAATGTTGGGCTATAAAGGAACTACAGCACGGTCACATGACTTCACGTCTCCATCGCTAAGCTAAAGGTGGCTAATGTTGGGCTATATAGGAACTACAGCACGGTCACATGAGACCGCTAAGCTAAAGGAGGCTAATGTTGGGCTATATAGGAACTACAGCACGGTCACATGACTTCACGTCTCCACCGCTAAGCTAAAGGAGGCTAATGTTGGGCTATATAGGAACTACAGCACGGTCACATGACTTCACGTCACCACCGCTAAGCTAAAGGTGGCTAATGTTGGGCTATAAAGGAACTACAGCACGGTCACATGACTTCACGTCTCCATCGCTAAGCTAAAGGTGGCTAATGTTGGGCTATATAGGAACTACAGCACGGTCACATGAGACCGCTAAGCTAAAGGAGGCTAATGTTGGGCTATATAGGAACTACAGCTCTGCAAAAAGGCGATTTGAAATCATACTTTTCTTTTGAAGTCGCTCTACTTCAGTGAAAATGTAAATGTTTCTCTCCGAGGCTCAACCTGTCTTTCCTCTCTGGCTTCCTCTGAGCACCAGCTGCCTGCCAGCCGTACTCTGGCAGAAACACTGACTAGGACCCGGGCCAGGGTTGTGAAAGAGAGTGTGTGTGTGTGTGTGTGTGTGTGTGTGTGTGTGTGTGTGTGTGTGTGTGTGGGGTGTAAGGCAGGATCAGTGGTTCCAGTGCATAGACGGGAAGGAGAGGGAAAGCAGATCTAAAGGCCGGACCACCCAAGAGAGAGAGAGTGTGTGTGTGTGTGTGTGTGTGTGTGTGTGTGTGTGTGTGTGTGTGTGTGTGTGTGTGTGTGTGTGTGTGTGTGTGTGTGTGTGTGTGTGTGTGTGTGTGTGTGTGTGTGTGTGTGTGTGTGTGTGTGTGTGTGTGTGTGTGTGTGTGTGTGTGTGTGTGTGTGTGTGTGTGTGTGTGTGTGTGTGTGTGTGTGTGTGTGTGTGTGTGATGTCGGGCCAGGGGAAGTGTCATCAGCGTGAGATGACACTGCATGTGGGACCAGGTAGTGAGGCAGGCCAACACACACACACACACACACCTCGCCGCTCCTCTTCATGACGGAAGTGGAGCTCTGATCCCTGTGCTCATTAATAACTGTATTAATTACGCTTCATGGGAATAACATGCGTTTACTTCTTCCCCGCTCCTCTTCCTCCCCCGCTCCTCTTCCTCCCCCGCTCCTCTTCCTCCCCGCTCCTCTTCCTCCTCTCAGATTTCCAGTCCTGTCTGATCTGTGTCGCTCGCCGAGTGCCGATGAAAGAGAGACCGGTGCTGCCGACTCACGAGAGTTTCACCACGCGCCAAGACCTGCAAGGTACACACACACACACACACAACCACACACACACACACAACCACTCACACACGCACACGGACACACACAGACACTCACACACGCACAACCACACACACAGACACACTCACTCACACACTCACACACACACACAACTGCACACGCTCTCACACACACGCACACACACACACACACACGCACACACAAACAAACAACCAAAACCACACTCACACACACACACACACACACACACACACACAACCACACACACACAACCACACACACACAACCACACACACGACCACACACTCACACACACGACCACACACACACTCACACACTCACACACACACACAACCGCACACGCTCACACACACGCACACACACGCACACACACAAACAACCAAAACCACACACACACACTCACACACTCATACACACTCACACACACGTACTCACACACACACACAACCACACACACACACAACCACACACACACACAACCACACACACACACTCACATGCTCACACACTCACTCACACACACACACACACACACACTCACACACACACACACCCACACACACACACACACACACTAACTCACATCCAGTAGCAATTAGTGAACCATGCGTAAGAAGGGGAAGAAGTACTTAGATAATTTACTTGTGCGTGTCACCACGGCAACGAAAGTTTATTTATATCGCCCCTTTCAACACAGGGCGATTCAAAGTGCTTTACAAACATGAGAGATATTAAGAAAATGGCATTTAAAAACACGTGTGTGCTCCAGGTAAGATCACGTCTCTGGACACCAGCCTGCTGCGGGCCTCCATGAAGCCGGGCTGGGAGGACCTGGTGCGGCGATGCATTCAGAGATTCCACCTGCAGAACGACGGGGAGATGTCCTTCGCCAAGAGGCACCAGCAGGAAGGTAACCATCCCTCACAGCGACTCCGTTAGTGTCAAACGGTGCTTCTCAAAGTGTGGCCCGCGCCCCCTAGTGGTGTAGATTGGTAACTTTTGAAATTAATTAATTAAAGTTTTCCGCACTCTCGCGGGAATATCTCCGCGATGGAGCGAGCTTAAGTTTCACTTTCGATTGCATGATATAGCCCAGGGCAACACCTTCGTCACACATGTTGCCACTTGTTTGTACCATTTTCAGGCGATTTGTAATCTGTGTTTTTGGATAGGTGGTCCGCGAGTATTTTGTTATTGGTTAAGTGGTCCCTGGTTTGAGAAGCACCGGTGTAAACAATGGCTTATAAATAATATTATCTGTGCTTTAGGCAACATGTAGATCTCAATGTCATCCTTTCCTTTCTAAAACTGTACAATACAAGCATTGAAATAAACCCTTTAAAACCGGGCTCCTTCCTAGGACCCTCGTTGGTAGTTTTAGGACACGGGAATGTTTTTGTGACTTAAGACGTTACGTAAGGGATGATGTGCACCGACAGGCCGATCAGGAGCCCGACGCGAGGCGGAGGGATCTAGATCGGCATGATCCCGCTTATTACACACGGCCACATTCTCAACAAAGTAACGATATGACTCCCGATATTAATTGAAATGCTTTTATGGATTTGAGAAAATGATTTTAAAAATAGTTGTATTTAAATTGACGTGCATCCGCTAAGAAAAGTAGTCCGTTGTTACCGTTTGAACTAACGGAGCAACGGCTTCGATAGCGTTTTTGAGGAGCTTTCTGATTACAGATTTGAAAACATCGCTGCTTGCTTTAAAAGTATCACACTGCATGATGTCAGACCTTGGAGAGTATCTAGATACCCTGCCCTGATGCCAGAGGAACTGCACACTGAATGTGTGTCGCCGTTTGATGTCTGTGTCTGGACCGCTGCGTACAGAGGAGGGATCTGCCCGTTACTTCTCTGTATACAGTTAAATCGACCGGACTTCTTTCTGAAGATGTGAGCGTCCTTAACAACGGTCAATAACTGCTTGACAGCGGTCTGTCTGTTCGGTATTAACAACGTGTCACGTGTTCTGAATTGACCAATCAGAATCGAGTAACTATAAATAAAGCATAAAGCAGATTAACGTGTTTGGAAAAGTCATACTAACCGATATTGAACAGATTTTTCTTGCATAATGGGCACTTTTCAACTCAAATCGGAGCCTAAACTCTACAGGGTGAAGTTTGAGTGTACACGTAACACCTGTTCTGTGTGTCCTCAGTGCTGCGCCACGGCCAGGCCTTCAGCCCGATCTACCGCTTCTCCCTCTCCGACGGCACCATCGTGTCGGCGCACACGAAGAGCAAGCTGGTGCGCTCTCCGGCCACCAACGAGCCGCAGCTCTACATGTCGCTGCACATCCTGCAGAGGTATGGCATGCATGTGGCGTCGTGGGGGACATCTGCAGCTGGAAGGAGGAGACATGCTGTGAGACATGTTTAGAAAAACCTCCGATTCCAGCTTTTTAAATATTATCTGGTTACTTTACGTTTCCACGTTGGACTTTGTGTCTTTCATGTCAGCTGTGTGTCCCCTGCCGGACAAAACCGCTTTGTAATTGTGAATATTGATGATATTATATATGAACGGTTACTTAACGTTTGATATTGCGCCCCCTTCAGGGAGCAGACGGCGTGCGGGATGGGTCAGGACATCGGTCAGACCCCAGGAATGGCCCCCAAACCCATGAACTCCTCCACGCCCTCCATGACCCCCCCGACCCCCGGCAGCCTGCCTGGTTCTGGGCCTCAGGGCCAGGAGACCACCATCAGCAGCAACAGCAGCACGCCTTTCTCCTCTCTTGGCCCTCGAGAGCCTCCTGCCATGGGGGGGCCACATGCAGAGCTATCGTTTCGGGTGCCCCCCTCCTCACAATCACACTGGAGGCATGCAGCCGCCTCAGCAAGGGGCTAATTGGAGGATGAACAGTCCGTCTCGAGCGAGTCCGAGCCCAGCAGGAGGGCCACATCCTCCTCAACAGAACTCTATGTTGTCCCCGAGGCATCGAAACAGTCCTGGGGGGTCTGGGAGCCCTCGAGTAGCGGGTATTCACTCCCCCTCACCTGTCGGCATGTGTGGGGGCCCCCCCAGGTAGCAGCGGCAATGCTAACAGCTACACTAGCAGCTCTCTTTCTGCACTTCAGGCCCTTAGTGAGTGTCATGGGGTGGGGCACGGGGCCCCTCACACTCTGGGCTCTCCAGACAGAAAGATGGGTTCTCCAGTGGGGGTCTCACAGGGAGGGTGCTCTCATCTGATGTCCAAACTGGGAGGAGAGTCATACGGATCGAATATGGAGGGTCAGGAGACGAATATGGAACCTAAAGAGGAGCGGGAAGGGGCCCCCCGACGACTCCCTGAACCGTCTTCACGACAACAAAGGCCACACTAAGCTTCTACAGCTTCTCACGACTAAACCGGAGCCCCTGGAGACCCCTTTGTCCCCGGGGGGGGAGGGGAAAGAGGGGCGCGGGGGCCAAAACGCAGCGAACACTCACGCCTCCTCGCTAAAAGAGAAACACAAGATCCTGCACCAGCTGCTGCAGAACAGCACGTCCCCCGTGGACCTGGCCAAACTCACAGCCGAGGCCACGGGCAAAGAGCCGGGTCAGGAGCAGAACCAGGGGGCCGGGGGTCAGGGGTCAGGGCCCGATGTGGGTCTGAAGCAAGAGCCTCTGAGCCCCAAGAAGAAGGACAACGCCCTGCTGAGATACCTGCTGGACAAGGACGACACCGCGGGGAAGGAGAAGATGAAGCTGGAGGCGGGGGAGGTGAAGCTGGAGGGAGGGAAGCATCCCACGGTGAAGACGGAGAAACAAGACGCGGGGTACGACCGCGCCGAGCAGGTGAGAGCAAAACAACAACAACAACAAACATCCTCACGTTCCCTTCTTCCCCACACTGTCACAAGTCAAGGGCTGCCAAGACCTCTACATCGGCTCCTGGGTCTAATCGAGATATCTTCAGGGTGCGGATGAGGCCTTGTTTACAACCGCTGTCGGAAGTCAAGGGTTGCAAAGGCGGAGAAAATGGCCTCGGAGAGAAAATATGTATGTTTCTGTAGATGCCACATTCAGCCATCATTCGATTTGTATTCGGTGTATCTCTATTTCCAAAACATTGTTTATTTTAGAGGCAGTAAAGAAAGCCACGAATAAAATTGAACTAGGTGCAAAAAAATCCTCAGAAATGCGTTTTCAATATCCGATCCCATCAAGCCATCATTCGATTGGCATTCAGCGCATTTCCATATCCTACACATTGCTTATTTTAAATGCTTAGACGTTATGCACCTCAAGCCAGTGTCTAAAGTGGCAGATTCATTTTGTAGAAGCCTTATTTTAATACACAAATATCATCCCAAATATTTATTTTAAATATCTAAAATAACTCCAGTCTGAGAGCTGTATCGGAGCGCGGTCAAAAACGGGACATTTCTAGTCATTTCTTCAGGTTGTTTGTCGATAATACAGACGGGTGTAGGAATATCATAATTTTCTCCAACGTACTGGTACGGTCTGTTTCGTGTGGTACGGTCTGTTTCGTGTGGTACGGTCTGTTTCGTGTGGTACGGTCTGTTTCGTGTGGTACGGTCTGTTTCGTGTGGTACGGTCTGTTTCGTGTGGTACGGTCTGGATGTGCTCGGGGTGTCGGTGCAGATGAGAGAGGGTATCCTTTTTACTTCTTCTTCTTCCGTCCGCTCTGAAACGCTGCCCTCAAAACCCGCTCAGTAACCTCCTTCTCTCCGCGGCTAAACTTTCCTCCCGTGCTGCTCCACTTCCTCTCCGGTGATCTGGGTTAGGCAGCAGATGTTGGTGCTGCAGAGGTCACACACACACACACACACACACACTAGCCCATTTACTTGTGTGTGTTGTCAGACACCAGTATTGGGGCCGTGATGTACTAGTTCCTATACCTCGCTCTAATACTGACAGTTGTAACTTATCCTCAAAATGTCATCTGGCCCTCATAGTGTTTAATATGTATAAAATAAATGGCCGTCTTACGCCAGGTCTCCATGACGATGTGTGACACACTTGATCTGGAGCTCAAGCGTCGGCGGCAGGACCGCTGTGCGTTTCTTAATTCCGTGTATCAACACATCTGGTGCGTTCCCTGGCAGCAGGCGATCCGCCGGCTTCAAACGGCCGTGACATTTGGACGGTTTCCCCGTGGAGATCCAGACATTTGATCCTGGCTGCGCTTGGCACCGGGCTCGGGTCAGAACTGGCGCTGAAAGAGAGGAGGAAGACGAGAGGTTCAGCTCCGACGCACGACCCGAAAAACAGATATAAATACGATTTTCTCTCCTCCACGTTTCTATAGAAACATTTCCCAGACATGCTCTCTGCGTCTGGTCTGCGCGTGTGTACAGTATGTGCTCGGTCACTCGGGTACAGGAGGAGGAGGAGGAGGAGGAGGAGGAGGAGGAGGAGGAGGAGGAGGAGGAGGAGGAGGAGGAGGAGGAGGAGGGAGGAGGAGGAGGAGGAGGAGGTGATTGGGTGGATAATAAGAGCTGCTGAACAAAGGAGTAGATCCTCCCCCCCAGGAGAGTAGAGAGAAAATGATGAGCCATATGCTGCTGCATGTCCTCTCTGCTGCCATGGAGATACGTGTGTGTGTGTGTGTGTGTGTGTGTGTGTGTGTGTGTGTGTGTGTGTGTGTGTGTGTGTGTGTGTGTGTGTGTGTGTGTGTGTGTGTGTGTGTGTGTGTGTGTGTGTGTGTGTGTGTGTGTGTGTGTGTGTGTGTGTGTGTGTGTGTGTGTGTGTGTGTGTGTGTGTGTGTGTGTGTGTGTGTGTGGTGGGTTTTGAGGCAGGACTGGGTTTCCTCCGAACCCACATCTCTAAAAACGGGGAACAACGGATCTGATTATTATTTGAATGTTTCTGAAGACAAACATCACCTGCCCCCGCCTCGACGTTAGCGACGCCGCCTCTTAGCTCCGAAGCTCTTGCCTCGAGACCGACAATTTCTTTGGAGCTGGAAGTGAACCGGATTCCGGAGCTTCTGCGGTGTGAACAGGAAAAAACGGTACTTTTCAGGCTCCGAGCTGGAGCTGAAAACGCGTTGGTGTGAAAGGGGCATTAGGGGAATGAGAGATCGCTCGAAAGCGCTGGAGACGCTATAGTACATATGCCAGGCCTGTAGGTGGCGCTGTAGCCTGCCACAAAAGCAGAATCAGCCCTTGCAAAAACAGGGCTGGAATAGAGCAAATAGAGCGACATGAGGCATGGCTACAACGCAGGATCTGTTTGGTATTTAAAAAAATTATAATATCGGTTTCAAATATAGCAGGATAGGTCCCCTTTAAGTACGAAACGCAATTACAGGGACCCTCTGCTGCTCATGTTCATGCGTGCATCAGTATTTAGTGCGTCTACGGCGACTCACTTCCATGCTTTAATGCACAAACGGGACTTGAGCCTTTGCACATGTATAGAAGGAAACAGGGCCTCTTTAAGAAAGCGAAACCTCCCACACAGAAACAAAGAGGGCTTTAATTCAGTTCGGCGCGAGCGTGCTCCCTCGCTGCAGAGAGGAGCCTCGTCCTGTACTTAAAGACGGTGTAATGTGCAGTGTGTCCTCAGCTGAACTGCTCTAATCATCTGCAGGTGGAGCATGCACTTCTGCAGCGTCCTCCCTAGAAAAGGCTGCCGAGATGCGGAGGAGGGGAGCATGCATCGATAGACATGCGACCCATTAGGGTTAAAAGCAACCGGAGGAGGACGGAGCATTGGCCCATCGTCGAGAAGCTTCTACGTAGCAACCAGACGTCAGGGTTAACGGCGGCGTCACGATTCGCCGAACTGCATTGTGGGAGCAAAGCGTAGCTTCTCTCACGACGCTCGCTGCAAAAGTAGAGCAATGTCTCAACGGAGGTGTCAGCCAATCAAATCCCTCGTATGTAAATCTGACAGTACAAGCAGTAGCCAATCAAACCGGGTGTATGCTGGGAGAGCCGGACCGCAGTTATTTCCCATATGTCAGACAAAGGGAGGAGAAAAGGATCGTGGCGGTAGGGAACATACAGGGATACAAACCGGAGGAGCCAGGCACGGGGGGAGGGGGCAGGGACAGTGGGGGGAGGAGCCAGAGACAGTGGGGGGATGGGGCAGGGGCAGGGACAGTGGGGGGAGGGGCCAGAGACAGTGGGGGGAGGAGCCAGAGACAGTGGGGGGAGGAGCCAGAGACAGTGGGGGGATGGAGCCAGAGACAGTGGGAGGAGGAGCCAGAGACAGTGGGGGGAGGGGGCAGAGACAGTGGGGGGATGGAGCCAGAGACAGTGGGGGGATGGAGCAGGGACAGTGGGAGGAGGAGCCAGAGACAGTGGGGGGGAGGGGGCAGAGGCAGTGGGCAGGGACAGTGGGGGGAGGGGCCAGAGACAGTGGGGGGAGGGGCCAGAGACAGTGGGGGGAGGAGCCAGAGACAGTGGGGGGATGGAGCAGGGACAGTGGGAGGAGGAGCCAGGGACAGTGGGAGGAGGAGCCAGAGACAGTGGGGGGAGGGGGCAGAGGCAGTGGGCAGGGACAGTGGGGGGAGGGGCCAGAGACAGTGGGGGGATGGAGCAGGGACAGTGGGGGGAGGAGCCAGAGACAGTGGGGGGATGGAGCAGGGACAGTGGGGGGAGGAGCCAGAGACAGTGGGGGGAGGGGGCAGAGGCAGTGGGCAGGGACAGTGGGGGGAGGGGCCAGAGACAGTGGGGGGATGGAGCAGGGACAGTGGGGGGAGGGGCCAGAGACAGTGGGGGGAGGGGCCAGAGACAGTGGGGGGAGGAGCCAGAGACAGTGGGGGGATGGAGCAGGGACAGTGGGAGGAGGAGCCAGGGACAGTGGGAGGAGGAGCCAGAGACAGTGGGGGGAGGGGGCAGAGGCAGTGGGCAGGGACAGTGGGGGGAGGGGCCAGAGACAGTGGGGGGATGGAGCAGGGACAGTGGGGGGAGGAGCCAGAGACAGTGGGGGGATGGAGCAGGGACAGTGGGAGGAGGAGCCAGAGACAGTGGGGGGAGGGGGCAGAGGCAGTGGGCAGGGACAGTGGGGGGAGGGGCCAGAGACAGTGGGGGGATGGAGCCAGAGACAGTGGGGGGAGGGGCCAGAGACAGTGGGGGGAGGGGCCAGAGACAGTGGGGGAAACTGGTAGGTTTTCGCCTGTTAGGGGAGTTTATATCCAGTGCACTTCGTTTGAATGGACAGCTAGCAGACAGACAGTATATGTAGCCAGCATGGATGTAGCATGGATGCTTTGTGTGTCAGGGGCGGGAGGTTCGTGTGATTGGTTGTCGGTCGAGCTTCAGACACGCCCACCGCCAAGCGCCAACGCACGCCGCTGTGTGGACGGGCCGTTCCAGTGACGGCCCGTCCACACAGCGGCGTGCGTTGCCGCTTGGCGGTGGGCGTGTCTGAAGCTCGACCGACAACCAATCACACGAACCTCCCGCCCCTGACACACAGGCAGCGGTTTGATTGGCTACAGCTCGTCCTGGCTTACGATTCGATTGGCTGACGCTTCTGCCGAGGCGTCAACAGTTGCTCAACTTTTGCCGCGAGCCACGCCGGCAAAGCTCCGCGTCGCTTCCCACAATGCAGTTCGGCGGAAAGCGACCGCATTCAAAGTGAACGGTGAAGCGGTCAGCGCACGCCGCCGTGTGGACGGGCCGTCGGTGTCTATCATGCACAAAAACTGAGAGCGGGCATTGATAGAGATGCGAGCCGTTGGGAGTAGAGGCGACGAGGAAGTGGGAGGAGAGGAGGATCATCCCTGACCTCATTAGGGCTTTCCTCCCTTTCCTCCCCCCCTCACGTCTCACCCTTTTCTGCGCCTCCCCCTTCTCACAGTCCAGCTTCAGATAAAACCCCTCATCCGTCGCCTTTTTGTATTTATCTAAAGTCGAGACGTGCAACAATGTGAGAGCAGAGAGGCTGCTGCTGTACTATCTGAAACATATCAATTATAGTTACAAATTATGTTTTGAAATACAACTTATAATTCAATCAATGTTTATTTATAGCCCAATATCATAAATGTTACATTCGGACTTCACAGTGTGTACAGAATAATAATAATAACTGAGATTTCTATAGCGCCTTTCAAGGGACCCAAGGTCGCTGTACAGGAATTGGGGCGAGCACACAGTATGTGAATATCAGTATGACAATACGAGCAGCAGCTTCGACTGAAGCCTTCCCCGACTCCGGGGACTTCCGGCCGGGGCCTCCGGGGGCAGTATACGCCGTGAAGTGGGTAGCGGCCTGCCAGTAAACCCGAAGCAGAAGAAGAAGAAGAAGAAGTGATGTCAGCGGCTTCATTTGCCTAACCCTCCCCCAGGGACTTGTTCCGGTGTGAACGCGATCTGAACTCAGTGGGTGGGGAAAGTACCGCGGTGTGGACGCGCCTTATGATGCAGGGATAGAGAGGGCCAAGGCCAGTGTCGTAAAATAAAACACATTTTCCTAGAGATTCATTTTAATGTCGATGCTCTTCAGGGTCTTCAGGTTCTTCAGGTTCTTCAGGGTCTTCAGGGTCTTCAGGGTCTTCAGGGTCTTCAGGTTCTTCAGGGTCTTCAGGGTCTTCAGGTTCTTCAGGGTCTTCAGGTTCTTCAGGGTCTTCAGGTTCTTCAGGTTCTTCAGGGTCTTCAGGTTCTTCAGGTTCTTCAGGTTCTTCAGGGTCTTCAGGTTCTTCAGGTTCTTCAGGGTCTTCAGGGTCTTCAGGGTCTTCAGGTTCTTCAGGTTCTTCAGGGTCTTCAGGTTCTTCAGGTTCTTCAGGGTCTTCAGGTTCTTCAGGTTCTTCAGGTTCTTCAGGTTCTTCAGGGTCTTCAGGGTCTTCAAGGTCTTCAGGGTCTTCAGGGTCTTCAGGTTCTTCAGGGTCTTCAGGGTCTTCAGGTTCTTCAGGTTCTTCAGGTTCTTCAGGGTCTTCAAGGTCTTCAGGGTCTTCAGGGTCTTCAGGTTCTTCAGGGTCTTCAGGGTCTTCAGGTTCTTCAGGGTCTTCAGGGTCTTCAGGGTCTTCAGGGTCTTCAGGGTCTTCAGGTTCTTGTGAAACTCAAGAGCAAAGGGTCCAGATGCGTGAAGGGGCTCCGTGTCCCCCTCTACAAGGGCCTTCACATTTATGTAGCTTGAAATGACAAATGGTGCATCCTCAGGTGGCTTCAGAGTGTGCTACCCCTCAGGTGGCTTCAGAGTGTGTGAACCCTCAGGTGGCTTCAGAGTGTGTGAACCCTTAGGTGGCTTCAGAGTGTGCTACCCCTCAGGTGGCTTCAGAGTGTGTGAACCCTTAGGTGGCTTCAGAGTGTCCTCACTGTGACCAGGACAGCTGAGATGAAGAGACGAGTGGCCTAGATGTGATCAAGTGGTCCACTTCATCCTGGAGTTACTGATCCAGATGGAGCTCTCTTTCAACCTGTGTTTCCCAACGCCTCCGTTTCCTCTTCACTTCCTCTGTTTCCTCACTTCCTCTGTTTCCTTCCTCTCATGTTGCCTCACTCTCTCTCTCTGTTTCCTTCCTCTCATGTTTCCTCACTCTCTCTCTGTTTCCTTCCTCTCATGTTTCCTCACTCTCTCTCTCTCTGTTTCCTTCCTCTCATGTTTCCTCTCTCTCTCTCTCTCGGTTTCCTTCCTCTCATGTTTCCTCACTCTCTCTCTCTCTGTTTCCTTCCTCTCATGTTTCCTCTCTCTCTCTCTCTGTGTCCTTCCTCTCATGTTTCCTCACTCTCTCTCTCTCTGTGTCCTTCCTCTCATGTTTCCTCACTCTCTCTCGGTTTCCTTCCTCTCATGTTTCCTCTCTCTCTCTCTCTGTGTCCTTCCTCTCATGTTTCCTCACTCTCTCTCTCTCTGTGTCCTTCCTCTCATGTTTCCTCACTCTCTCTCGGTTTCCTTCCTCTCATGTTTCCTCACTCTCTCTCTGTCCTTCCTCTCATGTTTCCTCTCTCTCTCTCTCTGTTTCCTTCCTCTCATGTTTCCTCACTCTCTCTCTCCGTTTCCTTCCTCTCATGTTTCCTCACTCTCTCTCTCTGTTTCCTTCCTCTCATGTTTCCTCACTCTCTCTCTCTGTTTCCTTCCTCTCATGTTTCCTCTCTCTCTCTCTGTGTCCTCACTCTCTCTCTGTGTTTCCTCCCTCTCATGTTTCCTCACTCTCTCTCTCTGTTTCCTTCCTCTCATGTTTCCTCTCTCTCTGTGTCCTCACTCTCTCTCTCCGTTTCCTTCCTCTCATGTTTCCTCACTCTCTCTCTCTGTTTCCTTCCTCTCAAGTTTCCTCTCTCTCTCTCTCTGTGTCCTCACTCTCTCTCTGTGTGTCCTTCCTCTCATGTTTCCTCTCTCTCTCTCTCCGTTTCCTTCCTCTCATGTTTCCTCACTCTCTCTCTCCGTGTCCTCCCTCTCATGTTTCCTCACTCTCTCTCTGTTTCCTTCCTCTCATATTTCCTCTCTCTCTGTGTCCTCACTCTCTCTCTCTGTGTCCTTCCTCTCATGTTTCCTCTCTCTCTCTCTCCGTTTCCTTCCTCTCATGTTTCCTCACTCTCTCTCTCCGTGTCCTCCCTCTCATGTTTCCTCTCTCTCTCTCTCTGTGTCCTTCCTCTCATGTTTCCTCACTCTCTCTCTCCGTTTCCTTCCTCTCATATTTCCTCACTCTCTCTCTCCGTGTCCTTCCTCTCATGTTTCCTCTCTCTCCGTGTCCTTCCTCTCATGTTTCCTCACTCTCTCTCTCTGTGTCCTTCCTCTCATGTTTCCTCACTCTCTCTCTGTTTCCTTCCTCTCATATTTCCTCACTCTCTCTCTCCGTGTCCTCCCTCTCATGTTTCCTATCTCTCTCTCTCTGTGTCCTTCCTCATGTTTCCTCACTCTCTCTCTCCGTTTCCTTCCTCTCATATTTCCTCACTCTCTCTCTCCGTGTCCTTCCTCTCATGTTTCCTCTCTCTCCGTGTCCTTCCTCTCATGTTTCCTCACTCTCTCTCTCTGTGTCCTCCCTCTCATGTTTCCTCACTCTCTCTCTCTGTGTCCTTCCTCTCACGTTTCCTCGCTCACTCTCTCTCTCTGTATCCTCTCCAGTCTTCAGAGTTGGACGACATCCTGAACGACCTTCAGAGCGCCGGGCCTCCTCTCTTCACTGACCAGCGGCCCGTCTCTCAGACCAGTCCGATGGACAAGCAGAACATCATCAACGACATCCTGCAGATGTCCGACGGCGGCGCCGGCGCCCTCCAGCCGCACCGGAGCATCGGCATGAACCCCAGTGAGTGTACCACTCCAGGAAACACACATTTTAACGTCATAATCATTTAATTTCCAGACTCGCACAAAAATTGTATAAACAGATTTTAACACACATGTTAACCAAATTCTTTGCGTGCAGATTTCACCGGGGTGCGTCCAGTTCAGCCGGGTCGGGGTCTGCCTGTGAGGAGTGTGTCTCTGGATATGAACGTGTCCCCCCAGGGATCACTTCAGTATCCAATCAGAGCCACCAGCCCATACACTCTGATGCAACAACAACAACAACAACAACAACAACAACAACAGCAGCAGCAGCAGCAGCAGCACAGCATGATGGGTAATCAGGCTGGGATGGTCAATGCAGGTGAGTGCAAACCACGATGCTCTGATTTATAGTTCGTACACCTCGTAATAAAACTGAAAGTTGTCACGTATCCTCGAAACATGACGGACTCGGTCTAAAGCACAAATTATATTCATATTTTATCTCAACATTTTACTATTTTGTCACCGTTAAATAATTACACATCCCTCTCTCTCTGCAGGGCTGATGGCCCCCGGGGGTCCACGTCCCAGCATGCATCAGCAGCAGGAGGGTTGGGGGGGGTCCTCGGCCTCGGCGCCCCCTCTCGGAGCATCAGGTCCCGCTCAGCAGGGGGCCCTTCAGGCCAGGATGGGGCCCAACGGAGCCCCTCTGAGGCCCAACAGCCTGCCGGGGCCACGACAGATGATGCAGGGCCCCATGATGCCCAATGGTGAGAGACGTGGGAGATTACGAACCCCAACGACTCGGGTCTTTTAGCCGAAGTCCCAATAAAACCGTTATGCACCCAAGAACATGGGTTTTAACCTTTTGTCTGATTTACTTTTATCTTTGAAAGTCGGTTAAAGGATGTCGCATGCTGACATATTTAAACCCTTTACTCGCTCAGTAAATATACACACATATAGATATATAACCCATATTATATTCTATCAATGCTGCGAAGTGTTGAATGCTGCCTCCTAGTGGCCAAGCATGGTATTTCTTTAAAATCTAAATTAAATTCAGTGCATCAACTTGTTTTGTTTTTAATGTTTTCATGTCATGTTGTTAGAGGCTGTCTTTGAGTGCTCTTGTATTCATTTATTTAATGCACCTCCCTGGAGCTTTGGAGGATGTTTAAGCTCCTCTTGAAGCCTTCCCTTCACGGTAGTGAACGAACTCTCTTTCTGCTCTGACAGCCCAGTCTGATATGGACATCGGGATGGTCTCTCATCACTTCTCCCAGCAGCAGGCCCCCCCCCAACACCACGGCCCCCTGGCCCGACAGCATGATGCCCATCGACCAGACCGCCTTCGTTAACCAGGCCAGGTGAGAAACTGGGACAAAATAATGTTATTAATAATGCCAGGAAATCGTACGAAGCTCCGCGCGAACGGTCAGTACTTATCCCACATTTCAGATATTACGTCATATCGGACGCACACATCTGGATCAGATCCGTTGTCCCCGTTTTTAGAGACGTGGGTACGGAGGAGAAGAGACGGTTGTATTTCCTGACACTTTGAGAGTCTCCGGACACGCCGGGGATTTCAATCGTATTTGTGTTTATCAGTTTGATGCTGCTCACAGTATAATAATTCTCATGTTTAATTTCATTATTTTTTTACATTTGAAATAAATCCAATCAAATTGAACATAAGCGCAGGATCAGTGAGAGCTGCTCAAAGAGCCTTCAGCGCGCATCTGATCTGTAGCTCCGTGTTCACCGAGAGGACACAAAGGATGCTTCACACTGGAGCACAAAGGATGCTTCACACTGGAGCACAAAGGATGCTTCACACTGACTTTATTCAATCCCCATTACATGGTAGCAGCCCAGCTTCTCCGTCAGAGCGTGCGTCCCAGAGGATGCTGTCGGAGCCTCTCATGGTCTGCTGAGTCAGAAAGTCTCTGACCGGCTGACCAACCATCTTTGAGCAGATTTTTTTATCGATTTAAATATCGGCGAAAACGCGCACATCCAATCGTCTGCAGGCATTTGGTGATTTTGTGCACATGTGGAGACACATCTGTTGGGTACCGAGAACCGGTTCCAACGTTTCGATTCCAGCGGCATCATTTCGGTTCCGCTTTTCGATGCCTGAGGAAATGTTCCTCGCCGCTCTCCGTAGCCTCCTGCGTGACTGCGGCGTTGTACCCACACGTCCTACAGCGTGACCTGGGACCAGGGCCGGCCCGTCGCACTGGCGGATGTTCGCCTAGGGCGCCAGATCTGTAGAGGCGCCGCGAGGGGAGGGGAAAAATATGTTTTGACCGTTGGGGCTGATCCTAATGTTCGGCCTCGATGTAACGATATTCATAATTAAGTAAATGTAACATCCCGGTTACACGTTTCATTCGCCCTGTACGATGGGCGCTGCAAGTGATGAGAGAGAGAGAGAGAGAGAGAGAGAGAGAGAGAGAGAGAGAGAGAGAGAGAGAGAGAGAGAGAGAGAGAGAGAGAGAGAGAGAGAGAGAGAGAGAGAGAGAGAGAGAGAGAGAGAGAGAGAGAGAGAGAGAGAGAGAGAGAGAGAGAGAGAGAGAGAGAGAGAGAGAGAGAGAGAGAGAGAGAGAGAGAGAGAGAGAGAGAGAGAGAGAGAGAGAGAGAGAGAGAAGAGAGAGAGAGAGAGAGAGAGAGAGAGAGAGAGAGAGAGAGAGAGAGAGAGAGAGAGAGAGAGAGAGAGAGAGAGAGAGACGATCTTTGTCACCTGGGTGTTTAGAGTTGTACCCCTAGATCAGGTCTCTAGTCATTCTGCTCAAAGTGCACCAGATTGAAGCGTTCTGCTTTCAAGTGTTCAAACCTTTCTTCCCGTGCGCCTGAGAGGCAGGAGCTGGTTTCTCTCAACACGAACTGTTCTTAAGAGTTGCAGTTAAGAACCGGAATCAGAAATTCGATACCCAACCCTATACATCTGTAATCTGCAGTGCTAAGCTTTCACCACACGCACACACACACACACACACACACGCACACACACGCACACGGTTGTCCGTCGAATCCGATAATGACGTCCACTTCTCCCGGTGAGTTCTTCGGTGGCTGAGTCGCCCTATCCTGGACCCACAGATCCTATGGCAGCTAGGACGAGTGTATGTGATGGTAGTAGCCATGGCAACTGCAGGCGTGTTCCTCCTGAGTCTCCTCTCCTGTCTCCTGGCTGTCCTTTCCACCTCCAGCATTTTGGGTCCCTTCCCGGCACAGCTGGCGCCAGGCGTTACGGTCAGCAGCGTCCTCCAGGGCCTCAGGTCTGATCTTCAGCTGGTCGTCATAGCGATTCTTCTGCCCTCCAGCGGAGCGTCGGCCGTGGTGTAGCCGGCCGTAGAGCGAGGTAGGCGGTTTGAGGGCGTCCTTACTACACGGCCCAGCCATCGTAGCTGCCGAGTCATTGAGGCCTCAATACTCCTGCGGTTGGTCTTCGAGAGTACTTCAGATTGGGGCACCCGATCACGCCGTGTGCTTCCAAGGATGCTCTGAAGGCAGTGTGTGTGGAACTGCTCGAGGGCCCTGCTGTGGCGGCTGTAGGTTACCCAGGCTTCGCAGCTTTACGGTCCGTCCACACGGCAGCTTCAGACGAATCTTCCACCGCTTCTCGGCCCGTTGACTTTGAATGGGGATGACGTCACTTTGCCTCGCTTTTCGCCGCACTGCATTGTGGGGGATTGAAGCGAGGATTTCCAGGATGTCCAGGATTCAAAAGTTGAGCGATGTTCAACTTTTGAAGCTGAGCTGGAAGCGCCAGCCAATCAAACACGTTTATGCAAATCTGACGGTAGAAGCGCTAGCCCATAGATGTCAGAGTCAAGGCCCGCGGGCCACATCCGGCCCGCGAGAAGGTTTTTTACGGCCCCTGGGATGATCTTGATTTATTATTAGAACCGGCCCGCAGACCGCAGCAAGCCGGCAGCCCGCAGATCTTTTACACGCACCAATACTACATTTCCCACAATGCAACGGTGACGCACCGAGCAGTAGGCTGCTTCAGTTCAATATTTATTGGCACAGCAGTCGTCAGCATCACAGTAAAATTACACCAGGAAGCGTTGTGCGGTAAAGCCTTGAAAATGGAGCATGTAATGAGCATCATCACGCGCACAGTTAACTTTATCAGAGCCAAAGGTTTGAATCACCGCCAGTTCAAGGCATTTCTGACGGAGTTAGAAACGGAGCATGGTGATTTGCCTTATCACACAGAGGTGCGATGGCTAAGCCAGGGAAAGGTGCTTCAAAGATGTTTCGAGCTTCGTGAGGAGATTTGTCTGTTCTTGGACAGCAAAGGGAAAGACACAACACAACTCCGAGACGAAATGTTTCTGTGTGAAATGGCTTTTCTGTGTGACATTACGAGTCATCTGAATGCAATGAACTTGCAGCTGCAGGGTCGGGATCATGTCATCTCTGATATGTACAGTACAGTGAAGGCATTTAAAACCAAACTGACTCTGTGGGAGACGCAGATGCGGAAAGAAAATTTGAGCCACTTTCCCAGCTGCCAGACCATGAAAGAGAAGCTCTCTACCAGTGCGTTCCCGAGCGCACAGTTGGCTGATAAAATAGGTATGCTTGCCGCTGACTTTCGACGCCGATTTGCTGACTTTGAAGCACAAAAAAGCAGGTTGGAACTGCTCGGTAACCCATTTGCTGTTGACGTGGAAAGCTCACCACCAAACCTCCAAATGGAGTTGATTGACCTCCAATGCAATGATGCACTGAGGGCAAAATATGCGGCAGTGGGTGCTGCGGAGTTCGCCCGTTTCCTCCCCGACACAATGCCCCAGCTGCGCATCCAGGCTGCTCAAACGTTGTCTATGTTTGGCAGCACATACCTGTGTGAACAACTGTTTTCTTTGATGAACCTGAACAAAACATCACACAGAAGTCGACTTACTGCTGAACACCTCCACTCAATTCTGAGGATTTCCTCAGCTCAGAGCCTTACCCCGAACATTGATGAACTTGTGGAAAAGATGGGACACCACCAAGTATCACCCTCAACCTCAAACAAGTGAACATTACTGTGCAATCACATATTTAGAGTTTTTACTCAGTTCAAGTTTAAAAGTTAAAGTTTAATATTTGTTTTCACTGCATGTTACTTCTCCCTTAAACAAAGTGTTGTTTTTGATTAATAGATTTTTGCACTTTATTTTATTGTATTTCAATCCAATTATATTTTAAAAATATTTCAGTTGAGTGGATGATAGAAAATTGCTATTATTGTTTTTTTCTTTGAAGTAAATTTAGCCCACTTTTGCTAAAATAGAAAATATAGGCTACTGATGGTGCCTTGAATACCGGTTTCTTTCATTTAATGTTCATGTTATGGGGATTTTTATATAAAGGAAATTTGTCTTTTGTGTCTGTTGAAAATTAAAGATTACTGACAGAGCCATAAGAAAATATTGCTTTATTTATCTGATCATATTGGAATATATTTGTTAGGTTTTCAGTAGGTTCAATTAGGTTCACTAGACTATATGCGTCATTTAAAAATGTTTCAATGAACATTCGAACAGTCCGGCCCTCGGCTTGTAGCTACATTTTTTATTTGGCCCTCCGTCCATTTGACTTTGACACCCCTGCGCTAGCCAATCAAACCGCGTGTAAGCAGGGAGAGCCAGACCGCAGGTCATTTCCTCATATTCCAAACGAGAAGTTACGGGAGCAAATCACCCGGTTCTTTACGACCAGAACTATTACCGGGACACAAACCGGAGGAACCAGCATGGAGGGAGGTGGCAGAGGCAGTGGGGGAACTGGGAGGGTTTCGCCTGTTTGGGGAGTTTATATATATATATATTGCTCGCATATGTGTATTGACTGCAAAGGGAAGCTCATTGTCGATGGTGCTGTCTTCAGAGGATGCTCCCCAGGTCTCTCAAGGATGCTTCAACAGACAGTTGTTCACCAGCAGCAGTGAGACCAGACTGGAGGTCTTGTGGACTGTGAGATACGGGAGCACAGTCGTCCTACACACACACACTCACACACACACACTCACACACACACACTCACATACACACACACACACACACTCACATACACACACACACGCACACACACATACTCACACACACACACACTCACACACACTCACACACTCACACTCACTCACACACACACTCACTCACACACACACTCACTCACTCACACTCACTCACACACACACTCACTCACACACACACTCACTCACTCACACACACACTCACTCACACACACACACACTATCACACACACTCACACACACACACTCACATACACACACACACTCACATACACACACACACGCACACACACGCACACACACATACTCACACACACACACACTCACACACTCACTCACTCACACACACACACACTCACTCACTCACTCACACACACACACTCACACTCACACACAC